>CM047508.1:1636903-1646903 GCA_026122265.1 Ammodytes dubius | reverse complement strand
AAAGCCTCACCTCTTCACCTGTTTGTTTACATCGCGAGATAAAGAGAAAAAAAATAAAGATAGGACACGGGATTTAAAAAAAAAAACAGAATTACCACATACAGATTAACACAACAGTCCTCATCCCATTGTACAGAATGAAATATTCACATTTTTTTCTTTTACTTTTTTACTTTTAACGCTTTTGTATAGCTTCAAAAGTGGTAAATTCAACACTGCTAAGCCTTGCTAAAGGGCTGTGGAAGTGTGGCGCAAACGTCATATTACCACAATTTTAGCTTTTGTATAAAGAAACAAAAAACAGCACAAAAACAACTTGAAAAAAAAAATATTACAGTTAGAGTTGTGAGGCGTAGCGGAGAGGAGAGAGGACTTACTAGATTTCCACACCAGCAGTTATTAACCTGCTTTTAATGTGAAAATCCATAAGTCTTTTGATTTTTTTGTCCTAGGCCCAAAAGCCCAAATAAGGCAACAGTACAGTACATAACGAATGCCAAAATGTTTTCCCCTCCCTCCTCATTTCACCCCCCTCTCCGCCACTCCTTCTTAAAGCTTGTGGATATAGCGCGCAAAATGTAAAAAAAAAATAAAAAAAATAAGCAGACGTAATACATCATGTATGCATAAGTAAAAAGTATATTTTCTCTGGTTTTATAATATAAAAAAAACAACAAAAATGTATAAAAAAAAATCATGGACACAATCAGCAAACTGCAAACTCTGTTGGTGACAGAAGTATACAAGAATAAATAAGTCTAGAAAAGTGTTAAGCTATAAAAAAAAACAAATTATCCGGAGAACATTTGACATTTGTGTATTCACTGCTAAGTCAATGCTAAAATAGGCTAGGCTAGGATGTTAGCAGTTCTAGAATGTTAGGGGGAATTCTAATGCAGTTCTAGAATGTTAAGGGGAATTCTACTTTCATCAACTTTGGTAGCTAGAGAGAGTCAGAGTGTTCGCCTACAATTGTGTTTTTTTTTTTTGTTTGTGTTTTTTTTTGTCGTTCCTAAGGCATTTTAGCTGTTGTTGCCGTGCAGGTAAAATATGCCGACACAAATACAATCAAGAGGCCAACAGCCATTCAACCAATCAATTAGTGGCAGCATACAGTTATTCAACCCTCTTTAAAGGTGGAGTCATTGATTCTGGAGAACACTTCAGAATCAAAATCAGTGAATATCTCCTGAAGATCCGCTACCTAAAATCCAGTGTAAACATAAAGGGTATGCAAACAAAAGGGGCCCACTGTAGCTATAGCAACATGCCAGTTTACAGAGCCTAGGCTGTGTATTAATTAACACTGGATTTTCTTTTCAGTGCACACACAGTACGGAGAGGTATAGCGTATTTTGACTAAAAGTGATTTTGACAAAAAGCGTTCTCAAAAATCACTGACTACACCTTTAAACTCATGGATAAGAGGTTTGTTTTCATACAGTCTTAGAGCCCTAAATATGACTGGAAAAGGTCTACAAGCCGACACCAATGCAACGGTTTGTAATGTGTAAAAAAAAAGTAAAAAAAAAACGTGTAAATTATAAAACAAAACCAGCCATGCAGAGGGCAGACAGCACTAATATTAACATTTCGTTTTAAATCTGGGGTACAGGGTAACATGGGTTGACATAGCCCAAGTGAAGATCCCCTCCACGTGTTCTCTATGGGTATACAACAGTATACAGCAGTAACAATGGCATTTAAAAAAATATATAACAACAACAACAACCGTACCACGAAACGTAATAATAATAATAGAATAAAAAAAAGGACAAGTCAGCTAAAACTGGACGAACATTATTGAGCAGCGCTACAACTGCGTGGGTGAGAAATGCAATATGCACAAAGTTAGGTTACGTTTACCCAGCTGGGTTTAGAGAGGGGACTGACAACTTAATGTTTAGATCGCATGTGACTGTATAATAGCCGATATATAATATAATAATAATATATATATATGTGTATCTGAATCTCTGTTGAAAATGTTAAGTTTGTTTTATGTGTTTTCTGCAATGTTAAAAGTTAGGGAGGGTGACATTTTTAAAGCAAATGTTAGCACTACATTTTTTAGGTTTGAGGCTTAATCTAAGTCTCTTAAGTTATAAGGAAAACTGTCTACACTCGGCCCAACTAAATGTCTTTTGTCGAGATAATTTACCATTACATAAGAATGATGAGTTATCGTAACATAATATAATGAGTTGGCTCAAATGTCAAAAAATCTAGTGAAGAAATTCGCCTTTGAAATTTGAGTTCCCTTAATTTCTCTGTCTGCTTTATTTAGACCCTTAAATGCATGTTTTTTTGTGGATTGGACAGAAAAAAAATTAAATTCTAGTAAACTTATTATAGCCTCAGAACTAAAAAAAATTATTTTGCTATACTTAGACCCTCAAATGCCCTTACGTTTTTTGAATAGACACAAAAAACTCAAATTCTAGTCACAAAATTTGAGTTCCCTTAATTTTTCTGTCTGCTTTATTTAGACCCTTAAATGTATGTTTTTTTTTGGATTGCACACTAAAATTAACTCAAATTCTAGTCACATGGATTTAAAACACATTAAGCTCATCCGTGCCCTTATTAAACTCAGCCCTGAAGTAAAACCCTTTTCCTTCTACTCGTCTGACACGGACAGACGGCTAAAGATGGGCAGTCTCCGGCCCTCAAAGCTCGGGGACTCTGAGCCGCTGGAGGCAGAACTGATAGAGCAGGAGGACGTGTAGCCTTCTTCGGACAGAGAATCGGCGGACGAGCACCGCTGTAAGCCCGGCGGGGGTGCGTTCACGGTCGGCGCGGGCATTTGAAACGGCAGAATTGAATTTGGCGTTTTGGAAGGATACGTAGACTCATTGACCGCGTAGAAACGAAGGCCTGAATTTGAATTTGAATCGCCGCCGCTGCTATCTACTACGGGGAAATCAGAAATGCCGGAAATAAACGGGTAATTGCGATTCTTAAGGGAGGCGGTCGTGTCAGCGGGGTACAAAAGCGGGGAGAAAAGTTCGGGGCTTTCGGTGGCAGACGGGGGAGGGGACACAGAGTTTGCCCGGGCGAAAAGCAGCGAAGTCGAATTCCCCCCCATGTCCAAATCTAGCGGGTGGAAAGTTTGCGGAGCCGAGGAGAACCCTGCAAAACTCACGCTGTGACGTAGGAAGGGCCGGAGCTTGTTGCTGTTGTTGTGTTTAGGAGGAGGAGGATTACCGGCTTGCAAAATCTCGTCTGCGTTGTGGATGAAATGGCACCGGGCGCCGTAAGGGCAAAACCCGATGGTGTGGAAGGTACGGCACGGCTCGGTTTTGTACTTGGGGTGTCGGCTCAGCCCTCGCATCTCGTCCATGCCGTGAGCGAACTGGCATTTGGCGCCGTACTTGCACGTGCCGCTCTCCTCGAACGTGCGGCAAAGCTCGGTCTTATAGCGGGTGGAGATGTGAGGCGGGGGGGTCAGGGGCTCTGTTGTGGCAAGAAGCTGAAGTGGTGATAGCGATTGTGGGGTTTGGAGTTTGGAAGCAATGGAGGAGGAAGACTGAAGGGAGGTATTGGATAAGCACAAGCCAGGTGGAGGAAGCAGAATTTTGTCATTTTCTCGAAGGCTATTATTGACGTTGCTGCTGCTGCCTTCGATCATGCTAACGGACCGGTCCACTCTGAATGGTATGTGGCTTAGCGCGGACCTGGGCAGTTGATTTTGGGCCTCGCGGTTCCATTGCATTTGCTGCTGAGCTGTGGATGTGGAAGTAGCAGGGGCCATGTTGCCGAGGCCACTGCCCCAAAACGAAGAGGCGGAATCGGGCATCATATCAGCAGAAGAGGGGGTGCTACTCCCGGAGATGGAAGTGGAGTTGTTGTGGTTGAATTTGGAGTTGGGCAGGGTGACGGGGCAGAGAGAATGGCGGCGTTGAAATCCAAGGACTCTGAGGCTGTGTTGAGATTGCTGCTGGTTCTGAGCGAGTTGATTCTGGAGTTGCTGAAGTTGCTGGAGTTGCTGCTCCTGTTGTTGCTGCAGCAATGTTGTTGCTCCCATTGACGAGACATCTGTTGCCTCCAGGCCGCGGAAATTCTGTCACACAAAAGAAGAAAGGGAGAAGAATGAATGAGTGAGTGAATGAATGGGTGTGTGTGTGTCAGAGAGTGTGTGTGTGTGTGTGTGTGTGTGTGTGTGTGTGTGTGTGTGTGTGTGTGTGTGTGTGTGTGTGTGTGTGTGAGGCTGTTTTGCATTCCTGGAGCACTGGAGCAAGACAAGGGAGATTTAAAAACACACACACACACACACACACACACACACACACACACACACACACAGCTTTAGCAAGAGGGAGCGAAAGGTTTGGATAAGAATAGTTTTACCTTTGAAAATATTCTAAACTTGAGAATTATGTTTTTAATATTGAAAAAAACAACTTGTATATTTGAAACAGTTAAAAGTGAAGAGACTTTTTAACATAATTGTATCCTTATTTTAACACACACACACACACACACACACACACACACACACACACACACACACACACACACACACACACACACACACACACACACACACACACACACACACATGTCATTAAATAATTTGTATCTTTTTGCTACTTTTATAGCTTATTTAAAAATGTTTTATGGTATCCAATCCTATTGTTATGTTAATTCCTTTTTTAACCTTAAAAGCATGTAACTGCTAAGAGACCCTATCCTGCTGTTTTAAACCCTTGATTAAGGAAACCATTTAAAACACACTTTTAAGTAGTTTCAAAAGATAATTAGGGACCCTTTTTTTGGAAAGCACACAATACTCTCAAAAAATACTTTTACTTTTCTTTAATAAAAAAGTTTCAAGCTGAATATTTGAGGTCTAAACTTAAAACTTCAGTAAAGAAGTTTCGAACCAAATGTTTTAAACAAAAACAAACTGACAACTCTAGTAGTATCTACAGACTCTAGGTAATTTTTTGGGGAAGTGTACACAACCTCTCATATACGTTTTTGCAATATAAAACAGGTATAAAGGTCCCTAATTGTCTTTTAAAACTATACTCAAAAGTGTGTTTTAAATGGTTTCCTTAATCAAGGGTTTAAAACAGCAGGATTAGGTCTCTTGCAGTTACATGCTTTTAAGGTTAAAAAAGGAATTAACATAACAACTAGGATTGGATACCATAAAACGTTTTTAAATAAGCTATAAAAGTAGCAAAAAGATACAAATTATTTAAGATTGAAGCCAAATGCCTTCAGCTCTGTTCAAATAGCTGCAGTTAGATCTCAAGATTACATTCAAAATTTACTTTTTCCCTCAACAGAGGAACTCGTATCTTAAGATAATTTAAATATATGCAAAAGAAACATTTTATCTCTTAGTTACTGAAGCACTATTCTTCAATAACTTCCTATAAACTTATATTTATAAACGTAATGTAACTTTTAACCCCTTATTATGTCCCATATAATTGAAAGTTAACTGAAACTAACCAAAGCAGAGATATTTGTTCCATGTTAAGAAGATTACATTTCAAACTTTACATTGTCCCATAATAGATGAAGTAAACTAAAAAATAATTCAAATACAACTCTGGAAAAAATGAAGAGACCAGTCTGGATTTTTCTTCAATCTTCATCTCTACATTACTTAATGGAAATGCTCTAAATGACAATATTTTTGGGGTGGAATTTGGTAGAAATGTTGTCAGTAGTTTGTAGAATAAAACCAAAATGTCTATTCTACTCAAACATATGCCTATAAATAGTAAAACGAGAGACACTGAACATTTGTAGTGGTCTCTCAATTTTTTCCAGAGCTGTATATGTCCAAATAAAAATGTGATTCTGTAAGTTAAGGAGACCAATACTTAAATATAACTTCATATAAACTTACAAAATAATTGAAAACTTAACCCCCAGCTATCCAAAGTAGAGATTTTTTGTGTCTATTAGTCAGACAGAAATCCTACAAAAACTACAAATAAAAACAGTTTCAAAGTGTCATTGCTTGTTCCTCTTCTTACCTTACAAAACTCCTCATCAAGTTCCAGGAAAGGAGTCAGAAAGTCGGACGGCATTTTTGAAAACCACCGTCGATTCAAACGCTGGATGTCTGGTTCCCAAAGAGGAGGGGTGAACGAACAATCTCTCAGTCCCAAAAAGGAGCACGAGATTGGGGTACAAAAACTGCTTCTTCTAGGGAGTTAAAAGATATTTCAGTTTTGCCCTGTGAAGTTGGTTTAACAGCTGCTTTTGTCCGAGAGTTGAAAGATGTCTTTTCGGTAGAGTTGTTGTGAGCTTTGTAGAGGGTTTGAGAGTCCAGGAGAGAAATTTTTCAACGTGACCCCCAAGACGAAAGTTCTTTGACCATCTGTTGGAATCTGTTTAAATAGTTGGGGAAACCCCCCTCTAGCCGAAAAGACCCAACCCCAAAAAACACCCACTCACCCCCTGCCTGCCTGTGTTCCTCAGGGGGCAGGGCAGGGAGTGTGTGTTAATGTGTGTTAATGTGTGTGTGTGTGTGTGTGTGTAGTGGGGGGTGGGGTCCTGCATTGTAATGTGGTGTGTGTGCTTGAATGTGTGTGAGTGAGCGTGAATGTGTGTGTGTGAGTGTGTGTGTGTGTGTGAGTGAGCGTGAATGTGTGTGTGTGAGTGTGTGTGTGTGTGTGTGTGTGTGTGTGTGTGAGAGAGAGCTCTGTGTGTGTGTGTGTTTGTGAATGTTCATGCGAGAGAGAGTGTGTGTGCGCGTCTCGTTGAATGTGTGTGTGTGTGCTTCTGTCTTCTCTGTGTGTGTGTGTGCGTCTCTCTGTTTGTGTGTGTGTGTGCTGGGGGGCAGGGTGGGCACGGAATTGTAGGAGGAGTGGAGGAGGGAGTGAGTTGAATGAAGCAGGATTTCTAAAAACATTCATTAGAAATCCTTAGAGATGCATTCTTCCCCCGAGCGCCCGTCCCCTTTACTTTGTGTAGAATCGATACTGCTGGGGAGATAATCACCATAAGTGTTGCACATACACACATACACACATCGTTTGTCCAGTTAAAATGCATCAAATATTTAACTTAACATATAATTATAAGTTGATTTGGTACGTAGGCTACTTGTGTGTGTGTGTGTGTCTGTGTGTGTGCATGTGTGTGTGTGTGTGTGTGTGTGTGTGTGTGTGTGTGTATGTGTGTGTGTGTGTGTGTGTGTGTGTGTGTGTGTGTGTGTGTGTGTGTGTTTGAGACAGGATGGGAACGTGTCATAGTTGTTCTATGTAAGATATTCACACTAAAATAGTAGTTTTTCATATGATTTTTCAATTGCTTGTTGTCCACAATAACCAGTTGTCCACTGTTACTTTTTCTCCAAACACTATGCTACTGCCTGCCTCCTACATTCACGCCAGAATGACAAGTAAAACCAAAACACAATCTTAGGTTGCGTTCCGAATCGCATACTTTCTACTATATAGTATGTAGAAAAAAGATTTAGGATGTCCCGATTCTTGTGGCCAGATTTAGGATGGTTAGAATACCCGGATGGTCTACTTCATGCGGCCAAGATTGTTAGTGTTGAAAAGTGCATCCTATTTGTGCGATTCTGACCCACAATCCAGTGCGCACGTGAAGTGACGTAACATCGACGAAGCCTATAGGTCCATGTTATGAAAACAAACGGGGATGCGACGGATATAAAAGCAAGAGGCAAGATCAAGGCGCAATGTTATGATGAAATAAGAGAGAAAAGTACGTCCCAATAGTATGCCTACTGCATCCTAACTAGATTCTTTTTATCGTCAGATGTAGTATGTAGAATAGAAAAAAAGAAAGAGTATGCGATTTTATAACTATTTGGCTCATTATTTAGACATGGCAGGGGCGCCCTTAGCTCAGTTGAAATTTGGTAGAAATGTTGTCAGTAGTTTATATTATAAAACCAAAATGTTCATTCTACTCAAACATATGCCTATACATATAGTAAAACCAGAGACACTGAACATTTGGAGTGGTCTCTTCATTTTTTCCAGAGCTGTATGTTCATATTGTTGGTGTTTCTAAAAGTTAATACACACCTTTTCAGATTTTAGATTTATTAACTTTAAACAGGGACAGTGCATATTACTGGACACTCCAGTAATTTTTTTTTCTCTACTTATGACATCTATTGCAGCATGTCCGTCCTGGAGAGGGATCCCTTACTCTGTCGACTCTCCCTGAGATTTCTTAATTTATTTATTTGTATTCCCGGTAAAGGGTTTTTACTGGGAGTTTTTTCTCAGCCGAGCTAAGGGTGTAAGGGCAGGGTGTCATATTGTATCATATTGTATGAAATGTAAAGCCCACTGAGACAAATGTATTTGTGATTTTGGGCTATACAAATAAAACTGATTTGATTTTGCTTTGACACTTGTGTAATGTTGGAGATTGTTGGCAGTATCTGTTTTACATCCTCAGTCCACACTGCATATTCATTAAACAAATATTTTGCCCATTTGGAGTCCTGATTAACCCTCTGAGGTCGCCTCACGCGGCCCCGCGTGAATGCGTGCGTGCGCGCATATTTTTATTAATATCTCTGTGAATAAACGGCTGAGAAATGAAATGAAAACATCGTCTAAAACTAGACATTCTCCTGTTTCCGGGGTATGTTCTCGCGTTACTCTCCGTCCACTACAGGCTTAGAAAACAACGCGAGAAGTGAGCCTCCTTTCTCCCTTCTCCAGCACATTGTGCGTCACTCCATGTGCTATTGGTTGGACCTGCTTGTCTCGTTGCGCAATTGGTTGGAGGTGCTTGTCTATCAATGTTTCTGAAACGAAACCCACCTATCAGCACTAAGTAAAACACTAAGGACATACCTTATTACCGTAGTACCTGGGTTTTTTTTACAGAAGGGAACAGGAATCTTTCAGTGGAAACAATGGCGACAAGAAAGTTGTAAACAGACGCTGCTGTTGCAGAGATTTGCAGAAGTAGCCAGCCATGAAGAAGATGGCCATTCTGACATCGAAGGATTTGATTCAGGCGACGAATGTGGTTATGAAGATCACATCGACCCGTTTGAAGACAGGTAAGAGAATTTACAAAATCTCTTGTAATCTGAAACTTGCGTTTACTGTGCGCAATAGTCAGTTGTCGCGTAATGGTTCTTATTTCCAAGGCATGACTTCTAGCACAACATTGCGACGTTTCAGAGAGTTTCTTAGCCTACACTTATCTAATAATAAACAAAGAAATAAAAAACGATAATGTGGCATGTCAAATATAGTTTTTTATTCAGTGTACAAGTGCCCTTGTGTCATAGTAAAATAATCTAGTTTGGAAACAGTTTTGCATCAACTATTGTTTGCACACAATTTGTGAAATTTGAGAGAGTGTACACATTTTTATTAGTATTATAATGTAACAAGGGTCACTTGTTGTTGCTTTGTACAATGAAGATAAAAATAAAGGACAGTTGGAAATCAGTTGTCTCTCCTCCCCTTACATACACATCTAAGATGCTAAAACTGTGTGTCCCTACTCCCTACCCCCACACATTAGAAGGTGCTAACTGTGTTGGGGAGGGAAGAAGGTAAACAGCAGTTGGGGTTTTCAGTTATAAAGAAGAAAACTCAGTCTTTCTTGTCCTTTTTTTTACAGACAGGACTAAGAGTTGCCTGAACCCAGCCCAGCACCTTCCACTCCTGCAGCATCAGCACCACCTGTGTCAACACCTTCTTCCCTGCCCAGCACAAGGTCCATGTCCAAAAGGAGCACAGGTATAAGGCCTCCAGCTACCCCATCACCCGCATCAAATAGGTCCCGTGCCCAAATTCCCCAGGTACCAACCCGAGCGCCACCCACACCTCGAATACCACCAGCACCCACACACCCAGCTGCAATGTTGCCCTCTGCCTGCAAGTGGACAGGAACTGTTTTGCAAAGTGGCATGGCATTGACATTTAGCTTGTAAATAGTGTATACTGTACATAGTGTGTAAATAGTTTGTAATTATTGTTTTTCCTGCGTGTTGTTATATATAGTAAACTGTTTGTTTGAA
>CM047508.1:1614403-1621903 GCA_026122265.1 Ammodytes dubius | reverse complement strand
GTGTGTGTGTGTGAGGTGTTGTTTAGGGCTAAATGAGACCAGTCTCCTCAGCAGCTGCTACTACCATGTTGTTTTAACAGGAGCTGTCGTACGTGTGTGTGTGAGTGTGTGTGTGTGTGTGTGTGTGTGTGTGTGTGTGTGTGTGTGTGTGTGTGTGAGTGGTGTGTGTGTGTGTGTGTGTGTGTGCGCACCTCTTGAACCCTCAGCTGTTTGCATCTAACACTCTTTGATTTTGGCATTGCGTCATAGTATGGAACGGACAGACAGACAGAAGTGTATTTTATGGTAAATGGTAAATGTACTCCACTTATACAGCTCTTTTCCCTGGTTTTTCACAGACCCAAAGCCCTTTACATTGTTTTGTACACATTCACCCATTCACACACGCATTCATTCATACACCGATAGCAGCAGCAGCTACCACGCAGGGTGCAAGCTAACTATCAGGAGCAGTTTAGGGTTCAGTGTCTCTTTGCCCAGGGACACTTGGACATGTGGCGGGGAGACGGGGGATCCAACCACCGACCTTGTAACCCAGTGGACGACCGCCCAAAATGTACATTTAGGTTTTTATTTGACTAAACCTTGTTCACCTTAAGGTTTATACAACCATCTTTAACGGCCATTATCTCAACATTAGTTTTTGTCAATACTCTGAACCAAAAATCTCAACTTCTAAAGCACTTACATCAACTAAACTTTCCATAATCATTTTCAGCACTATTCTGAAGGTTATTACAGAAGGATTTGTTCATATGTTGTTAATTTTCTCTGATTTATGAGACATTTTTGTTTTAAAAACATGAATAAACTAATATGTTTAAACAATTGAAACAAAGATTTTAACTCTGGCTTTATCCAACATGTAGATTTTTTTTCTTTGGGATTTTCAGGCTTTATTTGACAGTACAGAGTTGACATTGGGTGACAGAAAGAGAGAGAGAGAGAGAGAGAGGGAGAGAGAGAGAGGGGATGACCTGCAGCAAAGGTCCACGAGTCGGATTTGAACCCACGACCACTGCAACGAAGGCCGGAGCTAATATGGTATGCGCTCTATCCACTACACCACCGGAGCACCCCAAGATTTCAGTTTTTTTTAAAGAGATGCATACTTAGTTAGATATGGCCAAATTAGCTAATTTATAAAAAAATAAAAATAAATTTAAGATATTTTGTTGGCATTTTTTTCATGCTTTATTGATAGTTTAGAGACAGAGTTGAAATGGGGCAGAGAGGGGAGTGACATGCAGAGAACGACCGCGGGCTGGAATCGAACCCGGGTCTGCTGCTGGCCGAGGCCCATGGGGGGGGGACGCCCTACCAACTGAGCTAAGGGCACCCCCTTATTCAAACATTTCTGAAAAAAACAAAAAAATAATTCAATGTGAGTAATCAACTGGCAAAATTGCCTTAACTAGATTATATTTATTTTTGACCCAAACTCTGAAAAACAAAAATAGTCCAAATTTTTCAAAGTCTTCAGCATTAAAATAGCCCAACGTTTTACTACTACTACACGCTAAGGTGTGTGCGTGTGTCTGTGAGTGTGTGGTGTGTGGTGTGTTGTGTGTGTGTGTGGTGTTGTGTGTGTGTGTGTGTGTGTGTGTGTGTGTGTGTGTGTGTGTGTGTGTGTGTGTGTCTGTGCTAATGTTAACTCTGCATGTGCCTTCATCACAGATAAAATGTGTAATTATGACATGCATGCATTAGTTATAATCAGCAAACACTTCTCACACACACATGTACATTCTTCTGTCGCTGTGTATTGAATTACAGACAAAAAAGTCTTGTGAATGCACACACACACGCAGGCAGAACCCCAGCAAAACACACACACACGCAGGCAGAAACACACACACACGCAGGCAGAAACACACACACAAGCAGGCAGAAACACACACACACGCAGGCAGAAACACACACACACGCAGGCAGAAACACACACACACACAGGCAGAAACACACACACACACAGGCAGAACACACACACACACACAACACACACACACACACACACACACACACACAAACACACACACACACAACACACACACACACACACACACACACACACACACACACACACACACTACCACAGCACACACATACAGAGCAAAACAACACACACACACACACACAAAAGACAGAAACACACACATACACAGGCAGAAACAAACACACACACACAAAAACATACACCAGGCAGAAACAACACACACACACACACACACACACACACACCACCGCACGCACGCAGCGCACACACACACACACACACACACAAAAGTGGATGCATTGCCGTTTGGAGAAAGATGTGGAAGTCCCCAGGGTTAAGTTTGCCCAGAAAAGAACATTTAATTTGATTTGACTTTATGGGATTTTAATGCTGAACTTAATATAAACTGATTTGGTAAGATTGAATTTAACTCGGGAACATGAGGTATATGTTTTAGTTTGGCCCAGTTCCTCAACTTTTATAATATGCAATGCACGCTCGAAAATAGCTTATTTTAAAGGTGGAGTAAGTGATTCTGGAGAACGCTTGTTGTCAAAATCAGTGAATATCTCCTCACGATCTGCTAAAAAACCTGGCCACAGCCTCTGTAAACTGGTATGTGGGCTAAACGAAGGATATGTCAAAAAAGAGGGCTCACCATAAATTCAAATCAAATCAAATCAGTTTTATTTGTATAGCCCAAAATCACAAATACATTTGTCTCAGTGGGCTTTACATTTCATACAATATGATACAATATGATACAATATGACACCCTGCCCTTACACCCTTAGCTCGGCTGAGAATAAACTCCCAGTAAAAACCCTTTACCGGGATTAAAAGAAATTGAAGAAATCTCAGGGAGAGTCGACAGAGTAAGGGATCCCTCTCCCAGGACGGACATGCTGCAATAGATGTCATAAGTAGAGAACCATAGCAACTTGCTCGCTTACAGAGAGCCCAATGGTAGAATGCAAATCACACTATAATATTGTATTTTATTAGACTGTATCTCAACTTGTTTTGCTCGATAAAACTATGCGAGTAAAGCTCTCAGTTGGCAAGAAGAGGCTCATTCATACAAGCGTTTTTCCTCTGTGCATTAGTCATTATAAAGAACTTTCTCTCTTGGTATTCGAGGAATTCTAGCGATTAGAGCCGTGGCTATAGCACAAGGTCAGAAGGGTTAGAAGGTTAGAAGTCAAAATCCCCTTTTTATATTTTGAACATTGCCTCATTGTTGCGCTCAGTCCCCCATTCAGCTGTGTAAGTGAGTGTGTAAGTGAGTGTGTGTGTGTGTGTGTGTGTGTGTGTGTGTGTGTGTGTGTGTGTGTGTGTGTGTGTGTGTGTGTGTGTGTGTGTGTGTGTGTGTGTGTGTGTGTAAGTGAGTGTGTAAGTGTGTGTGTGTGGGGTTTGTGTTTGAAGCATTTGTCTGATGTGGCAAGTAAAGGGTTAGTACACCAAGATTTTTTTTTTTTTAAAGATAATTTTTTTCCGGCATTCTAAGGACTTTTTTTCCCATGTGAAATCGCCAGTTTTTATAGCCTTTTATTTCTATTATCCGTTTAAAAGCCCTACCAACATCCTACTCATACTAATTGTGACGTCAATTTGAGTATGTTGTGGTTGTGTATGCGAGTTTGTGTAGGCGAGAAATGCCCCGGATGAGTACTAAGATTTTGTGTATGGATCGATAGGATACTTTTCCTACTCAACCTGCCCCACAATGCATTGCGTCTTTTCAAACGACACAGAATTCTTTTAAAAATGTCTTTATTGCTTCTGTATACTTCAGTGTAAACGGTCCGACCAAACCTCGCATACACAATCGATCGTTTAGTAGACAGTATGGAGTATATATACATGTTGAGTATGTAGGAGGGAGGACGTTAGTAGGGCTTCTAGTATGTAGTATATACATGTTGAGTATGTAGGAGGGAGGACGGTAGTAGGGCTTCTAGTATGTAGTATATACATGTTGAGTATGTAGGAGGGAGGACGTTAGTAGGGCTTTTACAACACCGCTTCCCACACAGTTTCCATACTTAACATATCGTGTCACAACAAAATGAAGTTGAGCAAACCATCGTGTCTATTGTAATTTTTTTTTTGCTCCGATTAGGATTAAGGTTCTAAAACATATTGTGTCTTTGAACTTGAAGCGTCAATGTGCTAATCTTTGGCATCATCAGCTAAATACACGAGAAATGAACACAGCCATATCTTAACATTAGTAATTACCATAACAACCATCATGTCCCTATGGAATTCCTGCCCTCCTTTACATACAATACAACCCGATAATGTGTGTGTGTGTGTGTGTATATATGTGTGTGTGTCTCTCTGTGTGTGTGTGTGTATATATGTGTGTGTGTCTCTCTGTGTGTGTGTGTGTTTGTGTGTGTGTGTGTGCGTGTTTGTGTGTGCGTGTGCGTGTTTGTGTGCGTGTGTGTGTGTGTGTGTGTATATGTATGTGCGTGTTTGTGTGTGTGTATGTGTTGTGTGTGTGTGTGTGTGTGTGTGTGTCTCTGTGTGTGTGTGTGTGTATGTGTGTGTGTCTCTCTGTGTGTGTGTATGTGTGTGTATGTGCGTGTGTGTGTGTGTATTACAAGCAGTCCGATGAACTGTTAACCCATTCACTGCTATTGTTCATAGTCTGTTTTCCACGCGAGGGGCCTCAGTCGACCCCATTCCTACACAATAACAAGTCCAATCAGGTTTATTGTGTTGTATTGTTGTCAATGCTGGACAGTAACTGAAGGCATTTAATTGAGTAGCTACTGAAATTGTGAACATATTTTTTTTTTTAAGTTTATTTTTGGGCATTTTTTCGTTTATCAGACAGTTTTGGAGGGACAGAGAGAGAGAGATAGAGAGAGAGAGAGAGAGAGAGAGAGAGAGAGAGAGAGAGAGAGAGAGAGAGAGAGAGAGAGAGAGAGAGCGAGAGAGAGGTGAAATGGGGCAGAGAGGGGAATGACATGCAGAGAACGACCCGGGCTGGATTCTAACCCGGGTCTGCTGTGAAGAGGACTGAGACTCTATATGGTACATGCTCTGACCACTACACCACAAGCGCCATAGTAAAAAAATGTTGTGGCATATTTGTACTATATTTGAGTACTTTTTAAAATTTGTTATGATTTTCACTCCAATACATTTCCGAATATAAAAATTTTACTTTTTGCTCGACCACATTTCTAGGACGCTTGGGGTTTACAGGTTACTGTCAGTCAAGTCAAGTTTATTTCTATAGCACATTTAAAAAAAAAAACAATAGTTGACCAAAGTGCTGTAAAAAAACCCAATGCAAAACAGCAAATAGGCCAACAACAACAGCAAAAAAAAATCAATTTGTGTTAAAGGCCAATGCAAAAAAGTGAGTCTTTAGTAGCGTTTTAAACTGGTCAATAGACTGGGCATTTATTTATTTATTATTCTTTCGGACAATTCCACACAATACACAATTATCTCTTTCACATCATACATCATACTTTGTGTTGTCCGAAGGGTGACGGAAGAAGCCAAAGGCTTATCAGGTCCCGCCCCCATTTTCATCAGATTCAGATTCAGATACACAGATACACATTTACTGTTACAGAAAAATAAAAAAATAAAAAACACAATTTTGTTGTTGTTTTTGTTTTGGATGATTTTGCAAATTTTTTTTTTGTTAAGCAGCTGCAGTCCAATACACAGTCAATTTCCATTCTCATTATTAATTTCAGGGGAAGACTTTTCCAGGCTAAAGAAAATCTTTGAAGTCCGCTCCCCCGACCCCATTCATACACAATAACACGTTCAATCAGTGTGTTGTGTTGTAATGTTCATGGGAAAAGGTCGGTTATGCACAGTGGGAAACAGAGGTGTACATTGTGCTAAGGGATTAACATTATCAATCAGCACATGTTTACATTCACTCATGCACGAGAAAAATAACCCTGCGTTCCAAATCACATACTCTTTCTTTTTACTACACTACATACTGAAGTACAGAAGAGTTTTAGTCTTTTTACTACACTACATACTAAAGTACAGAAGAGTTTTAGTCTTTTTACTACACTACATACTGAAGTACAGAAGAGTTTTAGGGCCACAGGCAGGAGAGAGAAAAAAAAAATCAGATAAGGCAGATTTTTTTCATTATGTCGAGAAATGTCAAGAATAAAGACGAATACTCCAAAATGCAATTGGAGTTAGTGGGGCATTTATGTATTTTCAGCATACTACAGTTGACCTGCATGTATAGGGACATCCTAAATCTGTTTCTGGCATACTAAATAGTATGGAAGTATGGGGATTGGAACGCAGGGTACATTCACGTTTAAATTCAGGGGCATACACTCTGGGCCCCATACATAACTAGTCTATGTGGGCCCCATTTCTACATTGATCCTATCCTTTACCTGTTCACATGCATTTCGTTAGCCCCATAGCATAATAGCCTAAGTCATATTTACTCTACTCTACTTTACTCTACATCTACTCTATTCTACATCTACTCTACTCTACATCTACTCTACTCTACATCTACTTTTCGTTAGCCTATAATAGCATAATTGCCTAAGTCATATTTTAAAGGTGCAGTGTGTAATATGACATCATCAAGAAAGTTTTACAAAGTTCTAGAATGCAACGCTCCCTGGGTAACCCCAACCCTTTCGAATAATAACAGAAGCTACAGTGGCCTTCAAGGACAAGAACAATTCTAAATTTTAAACAATGCACCTGATGACATTCCAACTATGACACTTTCAAGATGGCGGCACTAGGCCTTGGTCCAAAATATGCAGAAATATGGACATATATGAGACCCTTTTTAAGGGAAAAAATAATAATTAAAAACTTTTTTTTCAGCTATAATGCACTAAATTAAATGTACTTATGGATATTATAATTACATTCTACAAAATCTGCTGGGAAATAAAACCCAAAATTCTACACACTGCAGGTTTAGGGGTTATAGAGTAGGGAAAAGTAGATGTAGAGGAGAGTAGATGTAGAGTAGAGTAGATGTAGAGTAAAAGTAGAGTAGAGTAAATATGATTTAGGCAATTATGCTATGGGGCTGAGTGACTAAATGTAGATTATAAGGGCGGACATTTTGCACATCTTTTGAAGGGGTGAAAGTGGACGTAGAGAGCCTTCACTATTAAAAAAATAAATGAGAATTCACTGTGAAACGTCACTCAACACGCGCACACACACACACAGTGCGTCTGACTGTGTGTGTGTGTGTGTCTGACTGTGTGCGTGTGTCTGTGTGTCTGACTGTGTGTGTGTGTGTGTGTCTGACTGTGTGTGTGTGTGTGTGTCTGACTGTGTGTGTGTGTCTGACTGTGTGTGTGTGTTCACAATTGCGCGTGCCTCCTGTCAACAGGTCTGCAGACCAAATAGATGGTGACATAATGACTATACAGAGCGAAACAGGGTCAACAGAGGTGTGTGTGTGGAGTGTGTGTGTGTGTGTGTGTGTGAGTGTGTGTGTGTGTGTGTGTGTGTGTGTG
>CM047508.1:1604403-1611903 GCA_026122265.1 Ammodytes dubius | reverse complement strand
CTCCAGTGCGCACCGGAAGTGACGTCACATCGACGAAGCCTCCATATGAAAACAAACAGGGTTGAGAGGGACATAAAAGCAAGAGGCAAGATCAAGGAGCCATGTTATGATGAAATAAATAAGTAAAAGTATGTCCCAAGTGTATGCATACTGCATCCTAACTAGATAAAATTATCAAATTAAATTGTTAACTTTCTTGCTCTGAGTGCAAAAATATTAGCAATAAAAAAAATAGATATACAGGTCTGAAAAATGTGAATAGACCAGTCTGGATTTTTCTTCAATCTTCATCTCTACATTACTTAATGGAAATGCTCTTTAATTACAATATTTTTTGGGGGGTGAATTTGGTAGAAATGTTGTCAGTAGTTTATAAAATAAAACCAAAATGTTCATTCTACTCAAACATATGCCAATAAATAGTAAAACGAGAGACACTGAACATTTGGAGTGGTCTCTTAATTTTTTTATATAGCTATATATACAGTATAAATCTTCCCATAGTTACTTTGAGTGGACACATGAAAATCAGTATGTACATTTTTCAAAATTTGCTAATTAGAAACATCACCTCGTTACATTGATAAAAACATGTGATGGCGGTTGCATTACATTACATATGTTCCGTTTGTTAATTACAAGAGTGTAAGAGATAATCTGTATGAGGAAGACATGTGTGTGTGTGTGTGTGTGGGGACGTCCCTGAGGCAACAGATAATTAACCTCATTGAAACTGGACGTTGAATGAAAGCTTTATTGTGTCGTAGAGACGGCCGTTGAAATGTACACACACACACATACGCACACGCACGCACGCACACACACACACACACACACACACACACACACACACAGGAGCATGGGACCGTGGTAAAATAAGGGTGAATGGTGAAAAGCACCTATTTATCCCTCAGGTCCCTAGAGACACACACAATGAGTGGGTTTAACTCCATCACTGACTCTCTCTCGCACGCGCACGCACGCACACACACACACACACACACACACACACACACACACACACACACACACACACACAGGCTTGTATGTTTGGGTATGTATCTCCTGCCAATAAAGCCAATTGAATTGAATTGAATTTCCTGACTCGACCACTGTGTTCTACATTTGACGTTTTAGGTTAAAGAAAATAGGTCTACCAACTTCCTACTGATACTAAAAGCCCTAACGTCCTACTAACGTCTTACTCATACTAAAATCCCTACTAACGTCCTTCTAGTATGTAGTATATACATGTTGAGTATGTAGGAGGGAGGACATTAGTAGGGCTTCTAGTATGTAGTATATACATGTTGAGTATGTAGGAGGGAGGACATTAGTAGGGCTTCTAGTATGTAGTATATACATGTTGAGTATGTAGGAGGGAGGACGTTAGTAGGGCTTTTACAACACAGCATCTGAGTCTGGATGTAAACACCATCCATGTTCAAACATACAGTAGGCCGGGGCGCCCTTAGCTCAGTTGATAGGGCGTCCCCCCCATGGGCCTCGGCCAGCAGCAGACCCGGGTTTGATTCCAGCCCGCGGTCGTTCTCTGCATGTCACTCCCCTCTCTGCTGTAAGGCTTCGGGGAGGGGGGGAGTAGGGACACAGGTGCGGACCAAGGGGTTTCTAAACGTTATCCCCGGAGGGATAACCACTAAATCGCAACGCGACACTGGGAGGGGGCAGAAAACAAAAAGTTGTGCAGGGCCACACAGGCTACCTTTTAATATAGAAAACGAAAACAAGAACAAAACCACCGCTGCCAAGCAGCTGAACGGACACACACACAAAACAGAAGACTTTGAAACACAGGGAGCACTCAGAGACAACCTCTCACTACCTCTTAACCCTTGTGCCACCCTAACTTTTTTGTTACACAGAAGGACCTGGCGGCCACAAGAAGCCACTCCCAATTAACTGCCATAAAAACACTATACAATAATGTTTTTTTTTACTTTTTTTTTTATAAACCATTTACCCTACTTGTGCTCTGTACATACATATTTAATATTAGTTGATTTTCATTTGCTTTTAATGCTTAAAATGATTGTTTTCGTGTCAAAGTCAGTATTTTTTCCCCCCTAAAAACGAAGAAAATGATTTTTTTCTGATATAATAGATGCAGAGTTGATTTTTTTAAGTGGAATAACTAGAGTCTAGGGCATATGAATGATTTACACAAAAATTTATTTTGATGCATGTTTAGTTTTTGCGTATGCTCAGATGCAAATAAATTGTTACACAGAAGGACCTGGCGGCCACAAGAAGCCACTCCCAATTAACTGCCATATAAACCTTATACAATAATGTTTTTTTTTACTTTTTTTTTTATAAACCATTCACCCCACTTGTGCTCTGTACATACATATTTAATATTAGTTGATTTTCATTTGCTTTTAATGCTTAAAATGATTGTTTTTGTGGCAAAGTCAGTATTTTGTTCCCCCTAAAAACGAAGAAAATGATTTTTTTCTGATATAATAGATGCAGAGTTGATTTTTTTAAGTGGAATAACTAGAGTCTAGGGCATATGAATGATTTACACAAAAATTTATTTTGATGCATGTTTAGTTTTTGCGTATGCTCAGATGCAAATAAATTGTTACACAGAAGGACCTGGCGGCCACAAGAAGCCACTCCCAATTAACTGCCATATAAACCTTATACAATATTGTTTTTTTTTACTTTTTTTTTTATAAACCATTTACCCCACTTGAGCTCTTTACATACATATTTAATATTCAATGATTTTTCATTGTTTTTTACCCTTTCCAGGCTAGTTTTTGTGATGAAATGACACTTTTTCTATATATAAAAATGATAATAGCTGAACCCTTTCCATACAATAAATGCAAGATGGATTTTTTTGTGTGGATGTGTACGAGATAGGATCTATTAATGATCCACAAAAAGATTGACATTCTTGCATTTTTAGTTTTTGAGAAACAACAACATTTATATCACAAAAAACATAAATCGAACAGTAGAACAGGCTAGAATAGATATATATGCAGCTAAAAGGTGCTATTTTGGGGCTTTCAGGTGGCTGCTCACCCAAAAGTTCACTGACACTCCCAAAAGTGTGTGTGTGTGTGTGTGTGTGTGTGTGTGTGTGTGTGTGTGTGTGTGTGTGTGTGTGTGTGTGTGTGTGTGTGTGTGTGTGTGTGTGTGTGTGTGTGTGTGTGTTGAGAGTGGGTGTATGTGCGCGTTTGTGTGTGAGCATGAGTGAGTGAGTGTGTGTGTGTTTGTTTGTGTGTGAGAGAGAGAACGAGAGAGAGAAAAAGACATTCAATGGAAGAGGAACACACTTCGCTGGCAATTTTTGCAAATGTGTCTGTAACATCGGTAATGCTTGGCCATGCTGTAAATGAGCAGTGTGCCCTACACCCATACTTAAAACATTGGTCAATGTTGCACCTGTGTAAACAAACCCAGACTTTCCCAGACTTTTGTTTTTTGTTTTCACTTCATCGGCATCTTTATAGCCTGCAAGATGAAGGAGTGTGCATCACTTCAAAGGGAATGTAGGAAGGATTTTTGCATGATTCAAGAGGCTCTGAGCTGTTCTTTATTCTTATCCACCAAAAAGTGGCGTGATTATAACACACACACACACACACACACACACACACACACACACACACACACACACACACACACACACACACACACACACACACACACACACACACACACACACACACACACACACACACACACACACACACACACACACACACACACACACACACACACACACACAGTTTTGGGAGTGTTAGTGACCTTTTGTGCATGCTGGGTGAGCAGCCACCTGAAAGCCCCAAAATAGCACCTTTAACCCTTATGCCCCGTTGGTGGAGATTTGTGTATCTGGGGTTGCATTTTTGAGATAATTTTGGCAGTGATTGTCCCCTAGCCATAAAATTTGGTAAGGAGGTGTGTTTTTACAATGAAGTTTTGATATTCTGAGTTTCATCCATTTCCACTTCATTTTGACTGTGTGAGATGTTTTTGTTACACTGGGACCGCTAACTACACGATTTGTACCATTGACTTCCATTATAACGACATTTTTTGACACCCCCCTTAAAATTAAAGTGAAAAATATTTTTGACTGTAATTTCCCATTTCTCTGTAGTAAACTTGATAAGGTTATGTAAAAATAAGGTCAATAAAAAAAATGCCCCGTTTTAGCTCCCCCCCCTGACCTCTATGGTGACCCTTTACAACAAATTGGCATCCTTGTGTAATTCATGGCTGCAAACCAGTTAAAAAAATTAAAAAATACAATAAAATTGTTTTGATGTGTAGTTAGTGAACACCTCTTTTAGTCAGAATGGTTGAAGTTAAAAAAAAAAATCCAGGAGTGTGTCTGTGTGTACTCAAATCAAATACACTGAAATCCTTGTCTGAAAAGATGCCATTTCGTAAACTCATAGAAAGCCATAAAACCAGTATTTTTGATTCCTTGGCCATGCCAAGATAAAATCAGAATTTATATAATGTTTTGCATTCATTTTGAAGGTAAGGCATCACATTTTAGGTTTTAACTATTATCTAGTTGATTTATGAATTTCATATGGTGTATTACTGGGGGAAAACTTGCCTCATGACACAAACCTGAAAAAAAATAGGATTTTTCATAATTTTCAAAAAATTCAGGAATACTGGCCACTGCGACAACAAATCTAAAGAAAAATGTCAAATGTGTTTGGATATGGATGGGAGGGACTGTTGTCTGCATGTCCATGACAAAATAAGATTTTGTGTGTATGTGTGTGTGTGTGGGGGGTGTGTGTGTGTTTGCATGTGTCATACGATATTAGGGCTGCAAATCTGTACCCCTTGTAATTTCTCTCCTCTCATACACACACACAAGCACACTTTCACACACACACATGCACTTACACATGCACACACACACACACACACACAGACACATACACACACACTCACACACTAAAAAAAAAAAAAAAGCTGTTATTTTGTAGTTTTAGTGAGTGGTTTTCATCATAAAAATTCATATTTTGATGATAAAAGAGGTGATAAAATGGGTAAATTTTACTATTCTCTTTCATTTTACCCAATTGCATTGTGTTTTCTGCAGTAATATGGGAAATCAGAGGCAAAAAAAATGTTTCACTTTAATTTAAAGGCGGGTTGCCAAAAAGTTTTCTTATAATGCAAGTCAATGGTAGAAATCTAACTTTTTTTATTCAATTTGACATTATTCAAAAAGTAATAATGCCCCAAATTCAATTTTCTCACCTATTGTTCAGATGGGTGAGCCGGTGATACTAATAATAATCAAAGTTAAAAAAAATATTTGAATATTGAATTTTAGTGTATTTTTCAAAAAAGCGGTTGGTGGTATATGATCGAAACTGGCATCTAAAGGGTTAATTTTTAATTGTGATTAATTAAATCATGACATAGATTGAACAACAACCCCTTCATGAAAAATATGGAAAAAAAAATGGTGAAAAAATATTGATCTTTCATCATTTTAATGCAGTTTAAAGGTCAAAATACACAAAATGTACGAAGCGGTCCCAGTGTAACTTTTTTATTCAATCTGACATTAAACAAAAAGTAATAATGCACCAAATATAATTTTCTCACCTATCATTCAGATGGGTGAGCCGGTGATACTAATAATAATCAAAGTTAAAAAAAATATTTGAATATTGAATTTTAGTGTATTTTTCAAAAAAGCGGTTGGTGGTATATGATCGAAACTGGCATCTAAAGGGTTAATTTTTAATTGTGATTAATTAAATCATGACATAGATTGAACAACAACCCCTTCATGAAAAATATGGAAAAAAAAATGGTGAAAAAATATTGATCTTTCATCATTTTAATGCAGTTTAAAGGTCAAAATACACAAAATGTACGAAGCGGTCCCAGTGTAACTTTTTTATTCAATCTGACATTAAACAAAAAGTAATAATGCACCAAATATAATTTTCTCACCTATCATTCAGATGGGTGAGCCGGTGATACTAATAATAATCAAAGTTAAAAAAAAGATTTGAATATTGAATTTATGTGTATTTTTCAAAAAAGCGGTTAGTGGTATATGATCAAAAATGGCATCTAAAGGGTTAATTTTTATTTGTGATTTATTAAATCACAACATGAATTGAATAACAACCCCTTCATGAAAAAAATGGAAAAAAAAATTGTGAAAAAATATTGATCTTTCATCATTTTAATGCAGTTTAAAGGTCAAAATACACAAAATGTACGAAGCGGTCCCAGTGTAACTTTTTTTTAACGGGCATAAGGGTTAAGCTGCATATATATGGAAGCACACAAACACACACACATACGCACACACAATAATTTCACAACAAACACACAGACACAACCCTTAGGTATCCATATGGACCCTAACCTTTCATGTGTTGCTCATTTTCTTTATGTATAGGTCTGCAACTCTAAAAAATGACAAATTATAAAAAAAATCATGTTTTTTTCTCGTCTTGTTTTAGGGAGCATTTTGACTTATCAGTAAAAGGTGAAGTAAATGAATAATTCAGCTAAGTGGGGTAAAAAGTGTAATTTTGGTGTCTTAAGTTTGGGATGCATGCCTAATATCATCACATTTACATATGTCTGTCAACATGGCTATGGTTTGAAAAATATAAGTTTTTACAGATTTGAATGCTTTCAAATTGAGCCATTTTTTACATACAAGTTTGGGTGTTTGAAGTTTGGCTGTCTGTACACACACACACAAACCATAATTTCTCAATATATACATATGCACCACACACTGGTATCCCTACCAACACATCAACACCATTTAGGTTGAAATATTTTTTGACATTGACCTTTGGGGGCCAACAATATTGCAGGACTGACAACCAGGAAAACAGCCTGTCATTCAACCCCATGTAAAATATACCTAAAGGGCACCACCTAGTAGTTGGGGTGAAAATCACAAATTTTGATGCCTTTTGTCAAGGATGAAAGCACAAAATAATAGAAAAATATATTTTATGCTGGTTTGTCAGCAGGATCAAATTTGGAAAAAACGGCCGTTTTGAATGGAAGTGAATGACGGCAGAAAATGGTCCCAGGTCCTCCTGTGTAACAAAAAAATGTCCTGCCTTTATTATAGGTGCTATGAAGTTGCTGAGTAGAAATTCAGAAAGTATCTTCATAAAAATTAACCCTGGCCAAATTGTATTAGGCTAACATAAGCACAGCCAAAGTTATTCAAAAAACAAACCAAAAAAAAAGGCCAAATGGCAGAAAATGGTCCCAGGGTGGCATGAGGGTTAAGGTGAGATAATGAGCAGCACAGAGCACTGGGGTCTCAGGGCAGATATCATCTCCTCACACCTGGGTCCAATCAGCCAATCAGTGCACACACACCTGATTGCAGTGAGGAAATCAGTCACCCTTCTTACGGAGGCGAAAGATTCCGTGGACTCACAGGGCTGAAATCTACCGTTTCCTCACACTCTGCCCCATTTCAACTCTGTC
>CM047508.1:1586903-1594403 GCA_026122265.1 Ammodytes dubius | reverse complement strand
ACTGCTGCTGACTGCAATACTAGTTCCAAATCTCATACTTTTTCTTTTTCTTTTTTACTCTTTATTTGAATTTGTTTTCATTTTTGGCAAACTACATCTGACATCATCTAGAGAGAGGTAGAAAAAGAAAGCGAGAGAGGGAGAGGGAGAGGGAGAGAGGGAGGGAGGGAGGTAGAGAGAGAAAGAAAGAGGGAGGTAGAGAGAGAGAAAGAGAGAGAGAGAGGGAGAGAGAGAGAGAGAGAGAGATGTGTCCCTCAGAGATACACAGCCGTCTGGCCAGTGAGGAGAGGGGCAGGGGGGGCATGCAGGGGGAGTCACGGGGGTCCAAGGCCCAAAGCGGAAACATCAACAGCGCACCCGTGTGGCTGGGAGCAAATTTGGGCAAAAAGGAGGATCTTCACTGTGTTGCGACTTTTTTTTTCCACAATATGTTTAGCGTTTTATTAATTTTTTCCCACAAAACACACAAACAAACATCTGCCCCATCACACAAGGACACAAACCAAGATATACAAAAAAGAAGTAGAATCGTATTGAATTCTCACACAGTATGGGAACAGTTTACTTTTTTGGTTTTTAATGTGTGACTGACTGTCATAGATTTTTTGTTGTGTTTCACATGTTTGCTTTTGTCAATAAAGATTTCTGAGGAGTGTTGATGTTGGTGAAATACGGTGAAATAAATACATTACACAGCTTCATAGGGGAGAACGGGGTAATCTGAGACACTTTTTACATTTGCTCCCCTTTAAGGGAGCTAAAATGATTTATCAGTCAAATTAACACATTTCCCATTAATTCAGGATGTTTTCCTAGAAATGGGCATTAGCAGAATTTATTCAAGACAAAGGGCAGTGAAAATATGATTGTTTTAAAGAAAAGTTGTCATGTGGCTCACTTTACCCCAGCTGTGGGGTAAACTGAGACAGACCAGATAAATCAAGGGGGTAAACTGATCCACTTACTTTTTCCACTCTGAAACTACCATAACAACACATATTGTAACAGTTAGAATCCTGACAGCTAGCTTGAAAACCAAATATTCCAAAACTAATGTCGGACTAGTAACAGAATCATGGGGTTTGGTCAATTAAGCAAAACATTTTTCTAAACACTTGAAAGTAACTCTGATCAAATAATAAACATATAATCCATATTCAATAATTAACATTCAAATGACAGATAGAACCAGTTAGATTAAAACACAGTCTGGGGGTCAGAACACAGGACCCTTAGAGCCAGCTAGTGTCTGGGGGTCAGAACAAAGGACAATCAGTTATCATCATTACATGGTTTTTATATGTTGGTAGTTCATCAACCCGTATGATAGAAGTTTTTCTACCTGAATCGATTTGATTAGGCACAACAATCAATTAAGTTGACAGCAAGAAAATGTACTTTTACATGCGAAAAATACCTATTTTGGTGAAAAAAACACGCTTACCATAGCACCATGAGGTCCTCTCTTTCAGGGCCAAGGGGAAATGAGAGGGGCTTGAAAACATATACAATCATATGAAAAAGTTTGGGAACCCCTCTCAGCCGGCATAATTGCGCTGAATTGTTGAACCATGTACAGATACACAATCTGCAGCCAGATGTTCTTGCAGGTCTTTGGAGGTGATCTGTGGGTTGTGTGCAACCATTCTCACAATCCTCCACCTATGCCGCTCCTGTTTTTTTCTTGGTCTGCCATGCCTGAGTTTAACTGCCACTATGCCTGTGTCTTTCCATTTCCTGACAACGTTCCCTACAGTCGAAATTGACAATTGAAACCTTTGGGAAAGCTTCTTGTAGCCTTCCCCTAAACCATGACAATGAACAATCTTTGTTTTTCAGATCTTTTGGGAGCTGTTTTGATGATCCCATTCTGTCTCACTTCAGCAGAGAGTCAAAGAAAAGTGCAACTTGCATTTAGGCACCTAAAATACATTTTCTCATGATTAAACAGACAATTATATGAGGTTCAAGGCTTAACAACATAATCCAACCAAGTTTGTGTTTAAAGTAATCAGTTTTACATGCTGTTACAGGCATTAAAATCAACAAAACCACAAGGGTACCCATATTTTTGCACAGCCAGTTTTTCACATTTTATTTTATTTCATACAACCAAATACTGCTTTTCAAAAAATCTTTGTTTGGAAGACATCCCAGTACTTAGCTGTTCCTGGTAAATTAAAGACATACCACTTTTATCTTTTTTTTTGTGAAAGCAGAGTCAATTATAATGCCGGCTGAGAGGGGTTCCCAAACTTTTTCATATGATTGTATCTCACACGACCAAAAATGTGTTCCGTGTCCTAGATACAGGGGGTGTCTCACATTACCTCACCCTCCCCTATACTGTATATGTGTGTGTAAATATGTATATTGTATTGACTAAAGCGCACAACAATCCTTTTGTGCAGTTCAGTCAAATTTCAGCTAACATTTTGCCTGGTAGAATGTGTGTGTGTGTGTGTGTCTGTGTCTGTGTCTGTGTGTGTGTGTGTGTGTGTGTGTGTGTGTGTGTGTGTGTGTGTGTGTGTGTGTGTGTGTGAGACAGGGTGCGTGATCGGGTGACTAAGCAGCTAAAAACCTTGTAAAGTGCTGTCTCAATGAAGCCATTTCACAGACAGGCCCTGAAGTGTAAGTGTGTGTGTGTGTGTGTGTGTGTGTGTGTGTGTGTGTGTGTGTGTGTGTGTAGTGTGTGTGTGTGTGTGTGTGTGTGTGTAGTGTGTGTGTTTGTGTGTGTAGTGTGTGTGTCCAGTCCCTGACGTGACACCACAATCAATCTAGTGGGAATCATTATGTTACTAAGAATCCTTCAGTCAGTCTAGTGGACACACACATACACACACACACACACACACACACACACACACACACACACACACACACACACACACACACACACACACACACACACACGCACGCACACACACACACACACACACAGCAACAATATTGATTCTTGTAGAGAAACGGCCGTAACATTCTCAAGGTTATCAGGCAATTATGAAAAATCAAATCCCCGTCCCTCGGTGATATTAGCTCGTCTAATGTCTCCTGTGAGAATGTTTTTATCTTTCAAAGTTTAATAATGTAGTCGCACCGAACAGCTGCTGTGCTGCTATTTAAAAACATGGGTCTTAAAGGAATACTGGCCTGTACACACACACACACACACACACACACACACACACACACACACACACACGCACACGCACGCACGCACACACACACACACACACACACACACACTTCTACCCTAATACCCATACAGAACCTGCGTTCTATCATTATAAAATCGCTATTATAATATAATGAAGAACAAGGTTTTTCTTCCCTCAGTCTTCCCTCAGTCTTCCCTTGGCCCAGCTGTCCTGTTAATCCTAACCCTACATTTTCCCATGTGTGATGTCACGCATGGGAAAATGTAGGGTTAGACAGTGAGACCATAAAACACTCCTTCTGCCTTTTCTCAGGCTAGGATGGACCGATTTCTAAAATATTTGCACATATATACTACATAGGATCTCAGAGTTAAATACACCTTCATATTCCAACCGGTAGTAGGCAGGCAAAAGCATAGTTTTTTAAGCACTAGTCAATGTATAGATTTGTGTCTATTTATCTTCCATAACATGTCTTCTTTCATACTAGTATAAATCAAAAGGTCCAACATGTACATTCAGGTGTTTATTTGACTAAACCTTGTCTGTTTGCGTCTGTATATTTCTCCTATACAACCATCTTTAACGGACATTATCTCAACATAATTTTTTTTCTTCAATA
The DNA here is from genome assembly GCA_026122265.1 of Ammodytes dubius. Taxonomy (NCBI): domain Eukaryota; kingdom Metazoa; phylum Chordata; class Actinopteri; order Uranoscopiformes; family Ammodytidae; genus Ammodytes; species Ammodytes dubius. Next base: position 1,590,623 of record CM047508.1, on the reverse strand, counting down.
CTCTGAACCAACAATCTCAACTTCTAAAGCACTTACATCAACTAAACTTTCCATAATCATTCTTAGCAGTCTTTTGCCTGGTTGATTACATGTCTTTTTGTTTACAGTAAATACTATTTATTTCAGACCTCCTTCCAGAGAGAGCAAACTATTAAACACTGCCTTTCCATTTCCATCCACTAGATGTCACTGTTGCTCTGATTTTCAGCCTCTTTCCTGCCGTTTGAGGGACGAACACACAAGCTGACCCTGCATTCCAAATCACATACTACATACTAAGGCAAGGCAAGGCAAGGCAATTTTATTTATAGAGCACATTTCAGGCACAGGGCCACTCAAGGTGCTTCACAGGGTTAAAATCAAATAAAGAATACAAATACAAAAAAGGAACAAATTTAAAACATGGATAAAAATACAACATTTAAATAAAATAATTAAAACATTTTACCAAAAATGCGTTCCAAATCACATACTCTTTCTTTTTACTACACTACATACTAAAGTACAGAAGAGTTTTAGGGCCACAGACAGGAGAGAGCAGAAAATCAGATAAGGAAGATTTTTATTCATTATGTCGAGAAATGTCAAGAATAAAGACGAATAATCCAAAATGCTATTGGAGTTAGTGGAGCATTTATGTATTTTCAGCATACTACAATTGACATGCATGTATTGGGACATCCTAATTTTTTTTCTGGCATACTAAATAGTATGGAAGTATGGGGATTGGAACGCAGGGCTGATCTTGCATTCCAAATCACATACTACATTTGGATGTATAATAATAATACATTTATTTTATATGGCGCCTTTCAAGGCACTCAAGGTCGCCTAACAAGCATAAAACAAGGCAAAACACAATTAAAACAAGTTTAAAAAGCACAGAGCTTGCAGCAGATTTTCAGTCCATGGGTGAGTATGCCTGCCTAAATAAGTGTGTTTTGAGGTGGGATTTGAAGGTGAGAGGTGAGTCCATATTTCGAATGTCCGGGGGGAGGCTGTTCCAGAGGCGTGGGGCGGAGCGGCTGAAAGCTCGAGCCCCCATGGTGGACAGACGAGCTGGGGGGACGTGCAGGTTGATGGAGGAGGCGGATCTAAGTGACCGGGTGGGAGTATTGATTTGGATGAGGTCAGACAGATATGGGGGGGCGAGGTTATGAATGGCGTTGAATGTATTGAGGAGGATCTTATATTCGATACGGTGTTTGATAGGGAGCCAGTGAAGTTGGTGCAGGATGGGGGTGATGTGACAGATGGCAGGGGTTTTGGTGATGATACGTGCAGCAGCGTTTTGGACCAGTTGGAGTTTATGAAGGAGTTTGTGGGGGAGACCAAACAGAAGGGAGTTGCAGTAATCCAGGCGTGAGGTGACTAGAGAGTGGACCAAGATAGCGGCGCTGTTGGGAGTGAGTGACGGACGGAGGCGGTTGATATTTCGAATGTGAAAGTAGGCGGACCGGATGGAGTTATTGATATGGGTATGGAATGATAGGGTGCTGTCGAGGACGACACCCAGACTCTTGACCTGAGGGGAGGGGGAAACTGAGGTGTTGTCAATGGAGAGGGTGAAACTGGGTTGCTTGGTGAGTGTAAATTTGGAGCCAATGATGGCTATCTCTGTTTTGTTGCTGTTAAGTTTGAGAAAATGGGAGGAGAACCAGGATTTGATTTCCTGTAGGCAGGCACAGAGGGAGGGGGGTGGGAGGGTGGATGAAGGTTTGGAGGAGACATAGAGCTGGGTGTCGTCCGCGTAGCAGTGAAAATTAATGTTATGGTGACGGAATATTTGACCAAGTGGGAGGAGATAGATGATGAATAGAATGGGGCCAAGGACAGAGCCCTGGGGAACACCGGAGGAGAGGGGGGAGGTATGGGATGAGAATGATTTTAACTGAATGAATTGAGTGCGGCCAGAGAGATATGAGTGGAACCAGTCTAGGGGTGTGTCGGATATGCCAATGGAGGCTAGTCGGTCGAGGAGGATGGAATGAGAAATGGTGTCAAAGGCTGCTGTCAGATCAAGGAGGATGAGTATGGATAAATGTCCAGAGTCTGCTGCCATCAGGAGGTCGTTAGTGATTTTTATGAGTGCTGTTTCTGTGCTGTGACGGGGGCGGAAACCGGATTGAAACTGTTCATAGAGGTTATTGTTGGAGAGGTGGGCCTGAATCTGTGATGAGACTACTTTTTCCAGAATTTTTGAGAGAAATGGCAGATTGGAGATGGGGCGGAGGTTATTGAAAATGTTGGGGTCTAAACCAGGTTTCTTCAGAAGCGGTGTAACGGCAGCAGATTTAAACTGGGATGGGACGGAACCAGAGGTGAGAGAGGAATGAATAATGACTGTTATCAGGGGTAGAAGAGAGGGAAGGGAGGCTATAACCAGGGAGGATGGCAGGGGGTCAAGTTGGCAGGTAGATGGTTTGGAAGTCCGGATGAGTTTTGTTAAGTCAGTCGCTGAGGGGAGTTGAAAGCAGGAGAGAGGTACGGAGAGGGGGGGATTGGGAACAAAGGGAGGCGGATGACTAGACGTGTGAGGGGTCAGTTGCTGGTGGATGGTGGATATTTTTGAGTCAAAAAATGCCATTATGGAGTTACAGTGGTCAGTGGAGTAGAAGTGTGGTGGAAGGACATCAGGGGGGCGGAGAGAATTGTTGACCACTGAGAACAGGGCCCTGGTATTCCCAGCACCAGAACTGATGATGTCTGCAAAGTATTTGGATTTGGCAGATGAAATGGCGTCTTTATACTGGAGGATGTGAGCATAGTGCATTTGTTTATGTATAGTGAGTCCAGTGCTATTGAAAAGACGCTCCAGCTGACGACCTTTGGCCTTCAACTGGCGCAGATGGGGGGAAAACCAGGGGGCAGAGTGGGGGAATGAGACAGGCCGGGTTTTAACAGGGGCAAGTGAGTTGAGCAGAGATTTGAGACCATGATTGTACAAATCAACCAACTGATCCGGGGTGTATGGGGGGGTGATAATGGAGAGATTTTCAATGCCAGTCGTGAGGTCAGCTAGGTTGATATTTTTTATGTTACGGAAGGATATGACACGGGATTGCTTGGTTTTGGACAATGTTAGACATAGATTAAATGAGACAAGTTTGTGGTCAGAGATGGGGAGGTCGGCAGCAGAGCACTTTTGAGGAGTGACGCCTGAACAGCAGACTAGGTCCAAGATATGACCTTTACAGTGGGTGGGGAAATCAATATACTGTGTGAGACCAAAACTGTCCAGGCATGAAATGAAGTCCTTAGTAGATGCAAGATTGTTGTTGTCTAAATGAATATTTATATCACCAAGCAGAATTATATTGGATGAGAGTGAGCAGATGTGAGTGAGAAGTGTGGTGAATTCATCAATGAAGTCCTTGTTATGTTTGGGTGGGCGGTAAATGTTAACTAAAACAGTGGGAGTAGGACCAATTAATTGAAGAGCCACAGCCTCGAATGACTGTGACGCAGGCAAAGTAACATGAGCGACCTTCCAAGTCTCGCGGTGTAGTATCGCGAGACCTCCTCCTCTTCCGGAGAGACGAGGTTTGCCGGTGTAAACAAACCCAGGTGGTGTACATTCATTCAACTGAGAAAAATCATCAGGAGTTTGCCATGTCTCAGTAAGACAGAGACAGTCGAGTTTGCGGTCGAGGAGGAGGTCTTGCAGTAGTTGTCCCTTGCCAGTAAGAGAGCGGGTGTTGAGTAGACCAAAGTTGACGT
>CM047508.1:1579403-1581903 GCA_026122265.1 Ammodytes dubius | reverse complement strand
GATATTCTGTCTCATTTTTTTATTTTTTATTTTTTATTTTTTTTAACCTTTATTTCTACAGGTAAATCCCATTGAGACCGAAGACTCTTTTGCAAGGGAGACCTGTTTTCCTTTCCCACGTTACCATTCACACACACACCGATAGCAGGCTAACTATCGACATTCACACGAGGCAAGGTGGGTGAAGTGTCTTGCCCAAGGACACAACAACCATGACACAGGTGGCAGGGCGGGGATCAAACCTCCAACCCTTTGATCATCGGCCGACCCGCTCTACCAACTGAGCCACAGTCGCCTCATGTTGGTTCAGGTTGGAGGCATTTACAGAACATATGTTTGGGGCAGTGACAACGTTACAGAGCCAATGCGACATATGGCTACAGATAGCTCACTAGCTAGTTAGCCAGCAGAGGTTGTATTGTACCAGATGGGTGGTTAGCGTAGCACACAGTTAGCCTGGAGCTAGTTGGCTACAAGAAAAGCTGTATAATTTAATTTCCCTGTTGCATTGTTATGAAAGAGTATTAGGGCCACAGGGAAGGAAACTAAATTAAGAGGAGGATTTTTTTAGGAAAGTTTTTTTTTTAAATATTTTTTTTTTATTAGATATTTTTTTTAAAAGATTTTTGTTTTTTAGGAAGATTTATTTCTTAAGGAAGATTTTTTGTTTTTGGGAGATTTTTTTTGGGAGGAATAATCTTTTTATTTTTAAGTTTTTCTTTAGTTCATTCCTTCTTTAGTACATTTTTTTAATAGACATTTTTTTTTTAAGATTTTTTTTTTTGAAATACTTTTTTTTTATTAAATTTTTTTTGAAAAATGTTATCTTTAGGAATTTAATTTTTTTTTTTTTTTTTTTAAGATTTTTATTTTTTAGGAAGATTTTCTTTTGGGAGATTTTTTTGGGAGGAATAATTGTTTTATTTTCAAGATTTTTTTTTTTTAATTTTTTTTTATTAAATTTCTTTTTGAAAGATTTTATCTTTAGGAATTTATTTATTTTTTTTAAAGATTTTTATTTTTTAGGAAGATTTATTTCTTAAGGAAGATTTTTTTTTTGGGAGATTTTTTTTTGGGAGGAATAATCTTTTTATTTTTAAGATTTTTTTCCAGAGTTTTTCCTTAGTTCATTCTTCTTTAGTAAATTTTTTTTTTAAAAGATTTTTGTTTTTTTAGGAAGATTTATTTCTTAAGGAAGATTTTTTTTTTTTGGGAGATTTTTTTTTGGGAGGAATAATCTTTTTATTTTTAAGTTTTTCTTTAGTTCATTCTTCTTTAGTAAATTTTTTTTTAAGATTTTTTTTTTTTAAATATTTTTTTTTTATTAAATTCTTTTTGAAAAATGTTATCTTTAAGAATTTATTTATTTATTTTTTAAGATTTTTATATTTAGGAAGATTTTCTTTTGGGAGATTATTTTTGGGAGGAATAATAGTTTTATTTTTAATATTTTTTTTTTTTAATATATTTTTTTTATTACATTTTTTTTTGAAAGATTTTATCTTTAGGAATTTTTTTTTTATTTTGTTTTTAAAGATTTTTATTTTTTAGGAAGATTTATTTCTTAAGGAAGATTTTTTTTGGGAGGAATAATCTTTTTATTTTTAAGATTTTTTTCCAGAGTTTTTCCTTAGTTCATTCTTCTTTAGTACATTTTTTTTTAAAGATTTTTTTTTTTTAGGAAGATTTATTTCTTAAGGAAGATTTTTTTTTTTTGGGAGATTTTTTTTTGGGAGGAATAATCTTTTTATTTTTAAGTTTTTCTTTAGTTCATTCTTCTTTAGTAAATTTTTTTTTAAGATTTTTTTTTTTAAAATATTTTTTTTTTATTAAATTCTTTTTGAAAAATGTTATCTTTAGGAATTTATTTATTTATTTATTTATTTTTTAAGATTTTTATATTTTAGGAAGATTTTCTTTTGGGAGATTATTTTTGGGAGGAATAATAGTTTTATTTTTAATATTTTTTTTTTTAATATATTTTTTTTATTACATTCTTTTTTGAAAGATTTTATCTTTAGGAATTTTTTTTTTAATTTTTTTTTTAAAGATTTTTATTTTTTAGGAAGATTTATTTCTTAAGGAAGATTTTTTTTGGGAGGAATAATCTTTTTATTTTTAAGATTTTTTTCCAGAGTTTTTCCTTAGTTCATTCTTCTTTAGTACATTTTTTTTTAAAGATTTTTTTTTTTAAAGATTTTATCTTTAGGAATTTAAAATTTTTTTTTAAGATTTTTTATTTTTTTTTTTTATTTATTTTTTATTTTATTTTTTTAAACTGCCAAAGTTTCATGATGATAATTTATAATCCATATTCACCTGCAGTAGCCTTACTAACAGTGTTGTACTTCTTGCCACCACCAGTATTCCCTCATATCACCTCATCTTGTTTTTATGACTCGGGATATTTGCTGAACATGAATTCTACTAGAAAACCCCCAAGCAGCTTCGTGTTATCTATTGATAGCTGTCAGTCAGTCAGTCAGTCAGTCAGTGAGTC
>CM047508.1:1551903-1574403 GCA_026122265.1 Ammodytes dubius | reverse complement strand
TGCTTTTATATCCGTCGCATCCCCGTTTGTTTTCATATGGAGGCTTCGTCGATGATTACTCTTTAAAGATCTCCTATTATACTACTTTTCTGGTCTTAATTTCTTGTTAAAAACTGCTATAGAGCAACCTGACACGAATCACATCACAAAAAACTATGTAGATTTTCGGGACGCTCTTTCTCTTATTTTGGCGATCCAGCATGCCTGTGCTTCGGGCATCTACGCTCCCTCCGCCTGTGCTTCGGCTATCTCTGCTCCCCCCCACCCCCTCCTGTAAACCCCACTCCGTTGTGATTGGTTACCTTCCTTCCGGAAAACTTTCAGTGGCGGGAAGCGCGAGCATGGACCTATAAGGGCGCGAGGCAGACGCGAGCAAGGAAGTGACAGCATTACTATACATGGAAACATCCGCGTGGTGACGACACCAAGTTACATGCGACGTCACGAAGTTACAAAGCGTCAAGCCGCTTTGAACACGTGACTTCTCGACTGGCTAGAATAGTGTTTAGTGCTCTGCACAGACACCCCAGACGGTCAGCAGGGAATACGTCGAAATGCATGTAAGTCATTATTTGATAATTTAGTATGGTTAAGCATGACTATAAATCATCATGACAACGTTTATAGGTCATAAAAGTCAAAAAGCATATTAGGTCCTCTTTAAGCAGAACTAAACTAAGGGGGAAAGGAAGCAGCGAATAGGTGAGTTCAGGTGTGTGTGTGTGTGTGTGTGTGTGTGTGTGGTAGTTTTCCATCACAGATCCACAGCTACGCTCCGTACGGTACACACGTACAGTAAAGACAATGACAAAAACAAGCTACATTTCCTCAACGTCCATATCTCGGATCAGAAAATGTCTTCAAGCCACAAGATTTTTATCCCCAGAAAAAAATTCACGTCCATTTAGCCTGAGCTGTGGATGTGTGTGTGTGTGTGTGTGTGGGGACGTGTGGGTGTGTGTGTGTGTGTGTGTACGTCCATTTAGCCTGAGCCGACCCTGAGAAAAATAACATTTGTTTCCTCCTCACACGGACAACTTAATCCTGTAAATCTCAAGAACGAGGAAGTTTTCTCAAAACCACGAGATCAGGGGGAAACTAAGGGGAAAAACACAGACAGAGACACACACACACACGCAAAGGGTTAAAGGTGTTATAAATACAGGTGAGTATTCCTTCACAACACACTCACCTGTCTGCACATCACCTGTCTGCACATCACCTGTCTGCACATCACCTGTCTACATCAGCATCAGCACTACAGCAAAGGTAACATTTGGTTCACTTCTTTGAAACTTAAATTTTCGGTTCAGAGTTGGGCGACTGTGGCTCAGTTGGTAGAGCGGGTCGGCTGATGATCAAAGGGTTGGAGGTTCGATCCCCGCCCTGCCACCTGTGTCATGGTTGTTGTGTCCTTGGGCAAGACACTTCACCCACCTTGCCTCGTGTGAATGTCGATAGTTAGCCTGCTATCAGTGTATGAATGTGTGTGTGAATGGTAACGTGGGAAAGGAAAACAGGTCTCCCTTGCAAAAGAGTCTTCGGTCTCAATGGGATTTACCTGTATAAATAAAGGTTAAAAAAAAATAGAAGAGATATATAACAACGCAAACAGACAAGGTTTAGTCAAATAAACACCTGAATGTACATTTTAGACCTTTTTTTCTCTGTAAATGCTTTTCTACAGATGACGTCAGGATTCCAGTTGGTTTTCCTCCTCAGTCTGACTGGAGGACTGTTGATTTCAGGAACTGTGAGTTTGAATTTTTTATTTTATTTCAGGCATATCAAAAACAGTACAAAACTAAATGAAAAGCATAACAATACAATAAACAAAATTTATGTTTAAATGACTTCACAAAAAGAAAAAAAAGAGAACAAATTATCTGTATTGATGTGATATGCCTGAAAAGGATCAGGAAGAAGTATACACTTATTTAATCCTACCCCTTTTCCATGGTAAAAAAAATAAAAATATTTATTATATTTGCTTCTTGTAATCCATATAATCTCTATACAATCTATCTATACAATTGGCGATACTATGTATAGTATGAAGTAATAACCAGTTGTATAAGACTAAGCTAAAAGCAAACTTTGCCAGTTTATTTAGAAGATTGAAAAAAAGCCATTCTTTACCTTTTCAACATTTATGTGTTATTTTATTTTGTGTACTAATTTCTTAATGCAGGATTGTTTGTAATTGGGTGTGAGGGTGGGATATGGGTGGGGTATGTTTGGAGAAAAAAGGGGGAAAAATGTATAATCCATTGTACTGCAATTGCTTTGGAATTTTGTCATTTAATTAAAAAAAACTTTGAAAGAAAGAAAATTGAAAAAAAAAATGTTCAGAAGTTTATCTAATCTTTATCTTTTCTTATCTTAAACCTGCAGTGTGTAGAATTTCGGGTTTTATTTCCTAGCAGATTTTGTAGAAAGTAATTATAATATCCATAAGTACATTTAATATAGTGCATAATAGCTGAAAAACATTTTTTGAATAATTTCTTTTCCCCTTAGAAAGGGTCTCATATATGTCCATATTTCTGGTCTTGGTCCAAAATATGCAGAAATATGGACATATATGAGACCCCCTTTTTCAGCTATTATGCACTAAATGAAATGTACTTATGGATATTATAGTTACTTTCTACAAAATCTGCAAGGAAATAAAACCCAAAATTCTACACACTGCAGGCTTAATAACCAATTGTATAAAACTTTGCTAAAAACAAACTTTGCCAGTTGATTTCTTAAATTTAAACAGTAACTTATCGTATTTAAAAACAATTTTTGAAAAGTTTGAATAAATGTATAAATTTGGCAAAATCAAACAGGTTATGTGTATTTGCATCTCTTTAAATAAATAAATAAATAAATAAATAAATAAATAAATAAATAAATAAATAAATAAATAAATAAATAAATAAATAAATAAATAAATAATAAATTGGATTGAGTTTAAATCTTAATTTAAATTTTTACAATTTATTAGCGTCCAAAGTTTTTACAGGACAGATGTTGGACACGGCTTTTTTATCATTTTATAAAACAAACAATATTACGTACAGATCTTAAAATGGCATTTTCAGCATGTTTTCAAGAAGAAAATGTCTCATAAATCAGACAATTAACCACATATGAACAAATCCTTCTGTAATAACCTTCATAATAGTGCTGAGAATGATACGTTTAGTTTATGAAAGTGCTTTAGAAGTTGAGATTTATGGTGTTGAGATGTGACGTGTGAATGTCGATAGTTAGCCTGCTATCGGTGTATGAATGTGTGTGTGTGAATGGTAACGTGGGAAAGGAAAACAGGTCTCCCTTGTAAAAGAGTCTTCGGTCTCAATGGGATTTACCTGTATAAATAAAGGTTAAAAAAAAAAAAAAAAAAAAAAGATAATGTCTGTTAAAGATGGTTGTATAGGAGAAAAATACAGATGCAAACAGACAAGGTTTAGTCAAATAAACACCTGAATGTACATGTTGGACCTTTGATTTAGTATTGAAAGACATGTTATGGACGAAAAATAGACTCAAATCTATACATTGACCAGTGCTTGGAATATTGATGTGTTTGCCTTGTATGTCTCACCTTAAATAAATGTGTTGTTCATGTTCACAGTGGTCTGCAGCCATTAAAGGTACGTATGGTGAAGTTGCTACTGTCCTTTTTCTTTTTGTGATTACAGAGCACAAGACAGCCAGCACACACACACACACACACACACACACACACACACACACACACACACACACACACACACACACACACACACACACACACACACACAGGTACACACACACACACACACACAGGTATTGGCACAAAGGTTCCGTGCGACACTAATTCAGTCTATAACAGTTTACTAACCTGTTACACGTAAACAACCCTGATACTCATTATATACTGCAGCTCCGGAAAAAATTAAGAGACCAGTCTGGATTTTTCTTAAATCTTCATCTCTACATTACTTCATTGAAATTCTCTTAATGACAATATTCTTATTGTGAATTTGGTATAAATGTTGTCAGTAGTTTATATTATAAAACCAAAACGTTCATTCTACTCAAACATATGCCTTTAAATAGTAAAACGAGAGTCTTACCATGATATCCCCTTCTTTGTGTACACAGCCTGTCCCACTGGTTGGACAACTCATGGCTCTCGCTGTTTCATGGCTAAAGACTGTCCCAAGGCCGTGGCCGAAGCAGAGGTACGTATCTGGTTGGTTAGCCTTTCTCTCCTCTACATCTCATTATTCTAGTTAAGTTAAATTTTCTTTATTAGTTAATTGAATTTAGTTAAAGCTGGGGTGGAGGATTTGGGGAGAAAATAGCAGTTAGGCTAGAGATTCGAATCCAAATACCTCAACCGCTCCACTAGTTCTCTTTGGTCCCTCCCCTATGGTCCCTCCCTGACACGCTCTACACACCAACAAAGTCGGTGCCAAATTGAATGGACAGTCCCAACAGCCAATAAGAACAGAGAATCGGAGCCTCGCTCTGATTGGTCAAAGTGTACAGCTCATGTTAACTTTGACCAATCAGAAATCATATACCTCAGCTTTAAAGCGACCATTCTCTACAAAGCTTCAGAAGTTGCACAATGATTCTGTTTCTCTGTCTCCCTGATCAGTTGGAATGCGTTTCCCTCGGTGGAAACCTGGCCTCAATCCACAGCTTGGCAGAACACAACCTTGTGAGAAAACTGATTCACACACAGACGGGCTCCAATCCACACTTCTGGATCGGGCTCGTGGATGTTCTGAAGGTGAGACATATTTAGCACATGTTTACTAATACAACCAATAATGAAATCTCCTTAGAAATGTAATCAAGATTTTTCAGCTCAGACAAAAAACACTTTGTCCCGCTTCAAATGTTACTTGCGAATTAATGTTTTCGGGAACAGTGCTAGTTTGATTTAACGCCCGCTCAAATGTTAATATCAAAAAATACTCTATCCACAGGTATTAAAGGTTCAGTAAGCGGAATGGTCAGTTTAGCTAACTTCCTGTCAGTTACTGCAGTTAGCAGTCCCTTCGCTCGTCCCTACGTCACCACATTAATGCACTGCGGTCTTCAAGCAGCAAGTTATCTAGCATCATCTCAGATGAGTAAGTGTGATACAACATGTTATTACATGGCACTTGGGAAATCCTATGTAAATCACAGCATTCTACAGGTCTGTTATTTCCAGCTAGCAGACCGCTGTCAAGGGTATAATGGCAGTTGCTATGGACCTACGTCATAGTTTTGATGGATAGACGTCCACAAACAGGGCTACTACTCGTTCAGAAAACAATGGAATACTTTTTCAACATGACTGTGCATGTATCAGGAGAGCAGGGAACACAGGAGTCATGGTTAATGTCCGACAGGAATCCAGTCAAGACGACGTGAGGACGTTTGGCCGCATATTGACTGTTAGACAGTAACTTCAGGCTGCAGCCTGCAATGTAAATGTTCCGCAGTAATTTTCTCCGTGAATTGTGTTATTTATGTTGGGGGATAATGCTTTGTTAGCTAGATGGAGCTCTTGTTAAACATATTGGCCGATTAGAATTATTATTTGTAGAGTGTGCGAGTCTTGAGTTGTGTTAGCAAAACAGTAGCTCTTTGGCTAACAGCTGAGCCGGAGCCTTCAGTCAGCTGAAGCAGACAGTCTAGCGGGGCGAGCAGACTATTCCCCCGTTACTAGGTCGTGTCCTAGGTCGTTCCTATTTACTGGCGTACTGAACAACGTTTTAGTTACATAAGGACCTAGTGGGTTTGCAATGACTATTCCAGTTATTAGACAAGGTCTCAGGGTTGCTGGGGAAACAAGTTGTTTTTTGTTAAACTCTTCTAGGTTGGCCGCAGCTTGGCATAGTAACCGTTGCTACTGAGTAAGTTCCGACCGTGTAGCGGACTGCGCGTCGGGCTCCTGCTTCAGCTTGTCGGTCTTTATTTCTAGCAAGTGACCCGTTCGCTATACATTATCCCTTACTTATTACATGGCACTTTGAGAATCCTATGTAAATCACGGCATTCTACAGGTCTGTTATTTCCAGCAAGACAGACAGCTGTCAAGGGCCGTTGCTAAGGACCTACGTCAGTTTACAAGGTTCAGACATAGCTCCTCCCCAGTAGGCTATTTCGTGTAAAATGTTCCTGCTTTCAATAATGTATCTTTAAATGGTAAATGGACTTGACTTATATAGCGTTTTTTAGACGATTTTCTCAGCCCCAAAGCGCTTTACATTTCTTACCACATTCACCCATTCACACACACACTTATACACCGATGGCAGTAGCTGCCATGCAAGGCGCTTTCTGAACCATCGGGAGCAATGTGGGGTTCAGTGTCTCTTTGCCCAGGGACACTTGAACATGTGGCGGGGAGACGGGGGATCAAACCACCGACCCTGTAACCCAGTGGACGACCGCCCTACACACTTCACCACAGCCGTGAATGGCTGTGGTGAAATGGATAGGGTTAGGGTTAGGGTTCAGGACAGTTGTTCAGAAGTCAGTTCAGGGCGGTAGTATTTCCCAGAGGAACCTAGAGGACCGGTAACCATGAGGTCTCTGGTTCCTCCTCCCAGTAACCATGAGGTCTCTGGTTCCTCCTCCCAGTAACCATGAGGTCTCTGGTTCCTCCTCCCAGTAACCATGAGGTCTCTGGTTCCTCCCAGTAACCATGAGGTCTCTGGTTCCTCCTCCCAGTAACCATGAGGTCTCTGGTTCCTCCTCCCAGTAACCATGAGGTCTCTGGTTCCTCCCAGTAACCATGAGGTCTCTGGTTCCTCCTCCCAGTAACCATGAGGTCTCTGGTTCCTCCTCCCAGTAACCATGAGGTCTCTGGTTCTTCCTCCCAGTAACCATGAGGTCTCTGGTTCCTCCTCCCAGTAACCATGAGGTCTCTGGTTCCTCCTCCCAGTAACCATGAGGTCTCTGGTTCCTCCCAGTAACCATGGGGTCTCTGGTTCCTCCTTCGAGTAACCATGAGGTCTCTGGTTCCTCCTCCGAGTAACCATGAGGTCTCTGGTTCCTCCCAGTAACCATGAGGTCTCTGGTTCCTCCTCCCAGTAACCATGAGGTCTCTGGTTCCTGCCAGTAACCATGAGGTCTCTGGTTAGATCCCCGGCACCGGACAGGAGGGTGTTAGTTGTAAAACTAGTGCTGGCTGCTATTACATCTACGGTGGCCCACCATCTCTACCATTGTGTCCTTGAGCAAGACACTTAACCCCAAACTGCTCTAGGGGCGCTGTACTATGGCTGACCCTGCGCTCTGACCCCCTCTGGAGTGTGGGAACTTGAGAGGGGATATGCGGAAAGACAAATTTCAATGTAACCATTGACTAATAAAGTAACTTAACTTAACTTTGTTCTCTTTTCCAGGAGGGAAAGTGGATGTGGACTGATGGCTCAGTGGTTGACTACACCAAGTGGCACGCCAGAGAGCCCAACGACGCAGGAAATGAAGACTGTGTGATAATCTACTATGACGGTACAAACACACCCTGCGTTCTGCATCGCATACTTTCTACTATATAGTATGGTGGAAAAAACTTTGAAGATGTTTATGCCGATATTGTTTTTCCCTCTCTAGAATCCACTTGGAATGATTCATCATGTACTAAGAAGAACGTTTTCGTCTGTGCCAGAGAGAGAGGATACCAATGATGGCCTCGTTGTCTCTGATTTAAAATTTCCATATTAGAGAACTTGCTCTAAGTGATTCCCTTTCCAATGCATGCTATTCAAATCACATCCCTCCTTAATCAGTAACACAGGGTTCCCAGATCTGGCTGAGATATTTTGGTGTTGAAAAAACAGCATCTTATTTGGGCGATTCTGACCCATAATCAATTGTGCAACAGAAGTGACGTCACATCGACGAAGCCTCCGTATGAAAACAAACGGGGATGTGACGGATATAAAAGCAAAGAGGCAAGATCAAGGCGCAATGTTATGATGAAATGAATAAGGAAAATTAGGTCCTAATTGTAGCATACTGCATCATACTAGATTATTTTTATTGCAGTTGTAGTATGTAGAATAGAAAAAAGAAATAGTATGAGATTTGGAACTATTTACGATTACTATTTCAGAAAAACTAGCTGCATCCATATGTGTATCCCATGATACTAGTGAAGTTAAGACCATCACTCTAGATTTTAATCGTAAGTAAATGTCAAGGAACAATTTCACATAACGTTTGACATGTCTGGGGATGAACATTTGTGTACATTCAAAACTTTTTCAAAACATTCAGTTAATACCAAACAATTTTCAGGCCCTGACTCTGGGAACCCTAAAAAAAGACTGGTTTACAGTTTGTGATATTAATGGTGCATTGAGGAACTTTCACATTTTTCTGAAACAGTCTAATTTTTTCCTCTGATGATCATAAATTAAATGTAACAGCAAACGAGACCATCAGTGCAAAGAATGCTATTTTTATATAGTTTTTCTTAACGCCTTTGTCATGGGGTATACGCTCACACAGGAACAACAGCTGACGTAGTAAAAACACTGCCGCTATTGTCCAGAATTAACGAAAACTGAAAGTTCCTCAGAGCACCATTAATATCACAAACTGTAAACCAGTCTTTTTATTGGAGGGAAACGTTCTTGTGATTGGTTCCTTTTCCTGTCGTATAACCATTTACATCTTAATCAATGGAAAAAAGAAAAGTGTTTTATCCACAAATAAAAATATTCTGCAGAATAACATGTTTCTGGTGTGAGGTCCTTATCCAGGATATGTTCATCCAACTCTATCTATCTATCTATCTATCTATCTATCTATCTATCTATCTATCTATCTATCTATCTATCTATCTATCTATCTATCTATCTATCTATCTATCTATCTATCTATCTATCTATCTATCTATCTATCTATCTATCTATCTATCTATCTATCTATCTATCTATCTATCTATCTATCTATCTATCTATCTATCTCCTATTGGCCATATGTCATATTTAATCATGATCCTAATACTCAAAACATATTGTAATGGTGGCTTTTCTACTTAAACTGCAGTCATTAATAGAGGAAAGAGGTTCCTCCCAGTAACCATGAGGTCTCTGGTTCCTCCCAGTAACCATGAGGTCTCTGGTTCCTCCCAGTAACCATGAGGTCTCTGGTTCCTCCTCCCAGTAACCATGAGGTCTCTGGTTCCTCCCAGTAACCATGAGGTCTCTGGTTCCTCCTCCCAGTAACCATGAGGTCTCTGGTTCCTCCTCCCAGTAACCATGAGGTCTCTGGTTCCTCCCAGTAACCATGAGGTCTCTGGTTCCTCCTCCCAGTAACCATGAGGTCTCTGGTTCCTCCCAGTAACCATGAGGTCTCTGGTTCCTCCCAGTAACCATGAGGTCTCTGGTTCCTCCCAGTAACCATGAGGTCTCTGGTTCCTCCTCCCAGTAACCATGAGGTCTCTGGTTCCTCCCAGTAACCATGAGGTCTCTGGTTCCTCCTCCCAGTAACCATGAAGTCTCTGGTTCCTCCCAGTAACCATGAGGTCTCTGGTTCCTCCCAGTAACCATGAGGTCTCTGGTTCCTCCTCCCAGTAACCATGAGGTCTCTGGTTCCTCCCAGTAACCATGAGGTCTCTGGTTCCTCCTCCCAGTAACCATGAGGTCTCTGGTTCCTCCCAGTAACCATGAGGTCTCTGGTTCCTCCTCCCAGTAACCTTGAGGTCTCTGGTTCCTCCCAGTAACCATGAGGTCTCTGGTTCCTCCCAGTAACCTTGAGGTCTCTGGTTCCTCCCAGTAACCATGAGGTCTCTGGTTCCTCCCAGTAACCATGAGGTCTCTGGTTCCTCCCAGTAACCATGGCAGGAGGGTGTTAGTAGTAAAACTAGTGGTGGCTGCTATTACATCTATGGTTTATTTTAGTTTTTATTGGATAACTAAAAGCAATAAATTAATGAGCTTTATATTATTGATTTATTATTATTCTATTATTTTTCTATATCTAAGTTAAGTTGCTTTATTGGTCAAATCAAACAAGGCTACATTGAAAATTGTCTTTTTGCAAATCCCATCTCCCGCCACTGTCCAGAGTGGGTCCTCCCCACAGAGATTGGAGAAAGACCTGACTGTTACGATGTGTCAGACAGGCAGGCAGGAAAGCAGAACCCAAATGCACGACGTAAAACTTGAAGACTATTTATTCCAAAAATATAACAAAAAAAAGGCCAACAGGCGAACATCCAGGAAAACATAGAAAACAAAGAACAAGCACGGGAAAGACTCACCAACAGGATACAATGCTCAGACAGGGGACAAAGAAACACTGGGGGTTATATACACACAAGACAGGGTAGACAACGAGGGACAGGTGTATCACATCAGGGGCGGGAACAGCAATCAACAAGAGGGAAGCTAGACAGGACATGGGGAGGAACAAAGACAGACATACCAAAATAAAACAGGAAACACAGGGAATCACCAAAACATGACAGAACAAAGACAGACCATGACACTGACTGATCTGTGGGAGAGAAATAAACGTCAAGCTCAGAGTCCAGGGCCCTGTTGCATAAAACTAAGATAAGGGATATTTCGGTTATCCTGGCTTGCGTTAGCCATGATCCGGTTGCATAAAAGCGGAGGGACATAATTTACCATGGAGATTCATCCTTTACTTCAAGTTTTATTTATTTTTTATTTTTTATTTTTTTTGCTTCTTTTATTCGCTTTTAAATGTTTTATAATGTGTTTTATGTATTCTAATCTTGCCCCTGTAAAGCACTTTGAGTGGCCTTGTGTCTGAATTGTGCTATATAAATACACTTGCCTTGCCTTGCCTACGTTTAGCCTGGTCCCGACGCACACGCTCAACCCAGAGTGAACACGCTCAGAGTTGATTGACTCAACGCTGAAAACCGAAAACCCAGAGTTGCTCATCTCTGAGTTGAGCAACTCAGAGCGCAGGATGAAACCCAGAGTTTGTAAACCCTGCTGCCTGAAACAGGCCTCAGGACAGTTGTTCAGAAGTCAGTTCTCTTTTCCTTTATCATAATTCTTTATATATCTGTCATATGCACCGGCAGATCTAGTATTTTGTACAGTTTTGTACTGTGTCTTATTGTATCTTTCCAGGAGGGAGCGTGGATGTGGACCGATGGCTCAGTGGTTGACTACACCAATTGGTACACCGGACAGCCGAGCAACTACGGCGGAAGCGAAGACTGTGTGACGATCAACATAAAGGGTACAAACATTATGTCTTTATTCCATTTCAATGCAACCAAAACAAAAGAAATAGCAATATGTAGGCCCGACCCCATCACCCCATTCTCATCAACAGCCAAACAGCTTCAGATACCTCAAACACACACTAGACTATTAACTCACTTTTTAATTAATTAAAGCACACAAAGGAAATCTTAAAGAGAAGCAATGAAACAGTGTCTGCCATCCGTAATGCCTCGTTTACACTGTCAAAGGTTGTGAAGGGTATCCCAAAATAAACCTATTTCAGCCCCTTTGGTTGAGGTACCGAGCCAAAGAGTTCCAAAAGAGGTGGCGCTACACCTTGCGTACATCGTATGATATTACTTGGTGATGACCTACAGTCCCCCTCCAAAAGTATTAGAACAGTGAGGCCAATTACTTTATTTTAGCTGTAGAACGGAAACATTTGGGTTTGACACCAAATGATGTATATGGGACAAAAAATCAACATTTCAGCTTTCATTTCCAGGTGTTTACATCTGGATCTGATACACAACTGAGAAGATAGCATTATTTGTAAAGGGACACATAATCAGAGCCGGCCCGAGGCATAAGCGAACTAAGCGGCCGCTTAGGGCCCCCGACTGCCTGGGGGGCCCCCCTCCAAATTTTTTATTTTTTATTTTTTTTGTGTGTTTGATATTAACATCATATTATGCAAATGTGAGTTATCATACAAAAAAAGGAATAACATGTTTTGGTCTAGATAATTAATAGCCTAAAAATGTAATCAGTTCATCTGGGAGGAAATCCAAAATTATCTGATCATGTCACGTTCACATCCATGCACAGTGTGTATTGAGTTTATTCACACGCTTCTAATTCATCTGACCCAGTGTCTCCAAATGATTTGTTCACACAAAATTTCTCAGATTTAGCCTCTTAATTTTCCTCTCAAAGTGCACCAGATTCATGCATTTTACTTTAAAAAGGTTAAAAAAATCTACCGGGGGAGCATACCCCCGGACCCCCCTAGGACGGTCTGAATCTCGGCTGTCTAATATTTTCGCACAGCCGCATTGTGGAGGCACTGGGTGTGTGAATGATATTTAACAAAGGTCTATAGTTTCAGCAGCGCTAACATTGGAGAGGGGCCCCCAATCATATTTCGCTTAGGGCCCCCTGAAGGCTTGGGCCGGCTCTGTCCCAGGGTGTGTGTGTATGTGTGTGTGTGTGTGTGTTTGTGTGTGTGTGTGTGTGTGTGTGAGAGAGAGAAAATGTGCACACGCGCACACACACACACACACACACACAAACACACACACACAAAACACACACACACACACACACACACAACACACACACACACACACACACACACACACACACACACACACACACACACACACACACACACACACACACACACACACACACACACACACACACACACACACACTGCGAGGTCATGGGTCACAGTCACACTGATGTTGTTTACTTCCATCTTTTCTTGTTAATTTAAAACATATTTAATAAAATATTTAAAATATTTTCTTGCTCAATTATTCAGCTTGAGAAACATTATAATACATAATAAATAAATGTCGGCTGGAATATTTCTCATACACGGCATTAATTAACATCAAATAGTGAATTCCTCTGTTGCAAAATGCTTTCTGAATGTCTGCATAGTTATATTTAAAAAGTGTGTGTGTGTGTGTCTGTGTGTGTGTGTGGGTCTGTCTGTGTGTGCGTGTGAGAGCGTGTGTGTGTGTCTGTGTGTGTGTCTCTGTGTGTGTGTGTGTGTGTGTGTGTCTGTCTGTGTGTGCGTGTGAGAGCGTGTGTGTGTGTCTGTGTGTGTGTCTCTCTGTGTGTGTGTGTGTGTGTCTCTGTGTGTGTGTGTGTGTGTGTGTTGCAGGATGCTGTCTGAATCTCTGCATAGTTATAATTACACTGCTCATAGTCAGTAGCTACATATCCTACAGTAAATATTGGAATACAGCTTTGCAGTATTTTACAGTCGTTTTGCTGACTTCTTCAGAAAGAGAAAACAAATATGTGGAAAAAATGGAGCAGCAGTTTCTAACACCTGCAAAATCACACAGGCAAGAATAAACATGCAGTTCCTCTGGGATTACAGTGTGTGTGTGTGTGTGTGTGTGTGTGTGTGTGTGTGTGTGTGAGAGAGAGAGAGAGAGAGAGAGAGAGAGAGAGAGAGAGATAGAGAGAGAGAGAGAGAGAGAAGAGAGAGAGAGAGAGAGAGAGAGAGAGAGAGCGAGAGAGAGTGTGTGTGTGTGTGTGAGAGAGAGAGAGAGATAGAGAGAGAGAGAGAGAGAGAGAGAGAGAGAGAGAGCGAGAGAGAGTGTGTGTGTGTGTGTGTGTGTGTGGTAAACTGGTAAACAGCAAACAGCACGTTATAATATAAAGCATTCACCTCCCACCTGACACCTGGGCCCTGCACTGGGAGGTTGTGACAGTTTGTATTTATGTTTGACACACACACACGCACACACACATCACACACGCACACACACGCACACACACACACACACACACACACACACACACACACACACACACACACACACACACACACACACACACGCACACACACACCACACACACACACCTGGGCCGTTCACTGGGAGGTTGTGACTGTTTTTATTAATGTCTGACTCACATACACGTTGTTGATTTATCATTTCTGCCGTTAGACTAACGTGTCTTGGGAGAATCGATCTAAAGCCATTACTGCCAACAACACCGAGACCAGAAACACAGAAGCAAAATCATTTATGTTATTAGAATGTGACAGTTGTTTGGTTTCTCCTTTAAAGGTGCAGTGTGTAATATGACATCATCAAGAAAGTTCTACAAAGTTCTAGAATGCAACGCTCCCTGGGTAACCCCAACCCTTTAGAATAATAACAGAAGCTACAGTGGCCATCAAGGACAAGAACAATTCTAAATTTTAAACAATGCACCTGATGACATTCCAACTATGACACTTTCAAGATGGCGGCACTAGGCCTTGGTCCAAAATATGCAGAAATATGGACATATATGAGACCCTTTCTAAGGGAAAAATAATAATTCAAAACATTTTGTTCAGCTATTATGCACTAAATTAAATGTACTTATGGATATTATAATTACTTTCTACAAAATCTGCTAGGAAAAAAACCCACAATTCTACACACTGCAGGTTCAAAGGGGCACTGTGTTAACATTTTAAGTAATTCATTAGCTAAAATCAATATCCTCATTCATAAATATGTCCTCATTGGTGTAAAATCACCTCTGCCAATAATCTGAATGATGCTCCTGAGCGGAGAATTACAAATATTAATATTACATGTTGTACATTGAGCAGGCAGGTCTTATGGAGGCATCCATGTTGGTTGGAATGTCATCAGGTGCATTGTTTAGAATTTAGAATTGTTCTTGTCCTTGAAGGCCACTGTAGCTTCTGTTATTATTCTAAAGGGTTGGGGTTACCCAGGGAGCGTTGCATTCTAGAACTTTCTAGAACTTTCTTGATGATGTCATATTACACACTGCACCTTTAAACCCCCTACGAGGAACTTTTAAATGTTCAAATGTTCCTTAGTTGACAAGCAAAATTGGCCAGTAGAGTAGACTTGATAGCATGTCTAGTGGAAAAATGCCCATTTCAATAGGCAGGGCCGCCACTCCCTATACGCAGGGTACGCAGAGCGCGTAGGGCATCAAGTACCAGCCCCCCCCCCCAAAAAAAAAAAAAAAAATTGAGGTTTCTTAAAAAATGTCATGATAATCATTACATTACAAAAAATATATAAATTACTTATGAACAGGCCCATCGTTGTTTTTTCTTAATTGTGTAACCATCATTCAACTCAGGCAAATTAGATGTTTCCCCAAATGTGCGCCCTTCCCATTCAATCAAAAGTGATTTTATTTTTACATTTTTTTTTCAGCCAATTAAAATATGTCTATTTACTCTACCAGGACCATTCCTAGCTTCTGATTGGGTGGGCACGGCGACAGCCCGCCTCCAAATTCACCCATCTGCTTTTCTGTGGTCAACGTCCACAGAGCGCAGTCTCTCCTTTGCAAAGGCAGCTGTAGACTTCTCGGCAACTTTTTTCACATGTCAACCTGTTCTTTCTGTTAAAGGTCCAGTGTGTAATATGACATCATCAAGAAAGTTCTACAAAGTTCTAGAATGCAACGCTCCCTGGGTAACCCCACCCCTTTCGAATAATAACAGAAGCTACAGTGGCCTTCAAGGACAAGAACAATTCTAAATTTTAAACAATGCACCTGATGACATTCCAACTATGACACTTTCAAGATGGCAGCACTAGGCCTTGGTCCAAAATATGCAGAAATATGGACATATATGAGACCCTTTCTAAGGGAAAAAATAATAATTCAAAACATTTTTTTCAGCTATTATGCACTAAATTAAATGCACTTATGGATATTATAATTACTTTCTACAAAATCTGTTAGGAAATAAAACCCAAAATTCTACACACTGCAGGTTTAAATGCTGTTCTCAAAAACTCATCAATGCAGCAAATGTGCCAATAAGCAGTCGCAGAGATCTTGCAAGGGCAAAAAATGTCCGCTTGCGCCCCATGGGACTTCACAGAAACATATTATGCTGCAGAATATTTTTTTTGTAAACGTTCACACTCGTGTTTTTTATCATACTTGGATGGATGGATGGATGGATGGATGGATGGATAGATGGATGGATGGATGGATGGATGGATGGATGGATGGATGGATGGATGGATGGATAGATGGATGGATAGATGGATGATGGATGGATGGATGGATGGATGGATGGATGGATGGATGGATGGATGATGGATGGATGGATGGATGGATGGATGGATGGATGGATGGATGGATGGATGGATGGATGGATGGATGGATGGATGGATGGATGGATGGATGGATGGATGGATAGATGGATGGATGGATGGATGGATGGATGGATGGATGGATGGATAGATGGGGATGGATGGATGGATAGATGGATGGATGGATGGATGGATGGATGGATGGATAGATGGATGGATGGATGATGGATGGATGGATAGATGGATGGATGGATGGATGGATGGATGGATAGATGGATGGATGGATGGATGGATGGATGGATGGATAGATGGATGGATGGATGGATGGATGGATGGATGGATGGATAGATGGATATGGATGGATGGATGTGATGGATGGATGGATAGATGGATAGACATTTTGAGTTGGATGAACATACCCTGGATAAGGACTTCACAGAAACATGTTATGCTGCAGAATATTTTTATTTGTGGAATCCACTTTTCTTTTCTTTTCATTGATTAAGATGTAAATGGTTATACGACAGGAAATGGAAAAAATCACAAGAAAGTTTCCCTCCAATAAAAAGACTGGTTTACAGTTTGTGACATAAACAAGGTTCCCAGAGGCAGAAAGTTGTGTGTGTGTGTGTGTGTGTGTGTGTGTGTGTGTGTGTGTGTGTGTGTGTGTGTGTGTGTGTGTGTGTGTGCGCGCGCGTGTGTATATGTGTGTGTGTGTGTGTGTGTTTCTCTGTTTTTTTCCAGGCTTGACAATTGTTTGGTATTAACTGAGTGTTTTAGGAAAGTTTTGAATTTACAGTAATTTCCACCAGTGTTTAAAACATAAAAATCCCCAGACGTGTCGAATGTTATAGGAAATCGTTCCATGAATTACTTTCGCATTAGCCCTGCGTTCCAAATCTATGAACTCTTTCTTTCCTCTATTCTACATACCACATCTGATCATAAAAATAATCTAGTTAGCATGCAGTATGCTACACTTGGGACATTGGCACCTTGATCTTGCCTCTTTGCTTTTATATCCGTCACATCCCCGTTTGTTTTCATACGGAGGCTTCGTCGATGTGACGTCACTTCTGTCGTGCACTGGATTGTGGGTCAGAATCACCCAAATATAAGATGCAGTTTTTTCAACACCAAAATATCTCAGCCAGATCTGGGAACCCTGTGTTACTGACTAAGGAGGGATGTGATTTGAATAGCATGCATTGGAAAGGGAATCACTTAGAGCAAGTTCTCTAATATGGAAATTTTAAATCAGAGACAACGAGGCCATCATTGGTATCCTCCTCTCTGGCACAGACGAAAACTCTCTTCGTAGCACATTTTGAATCATTCCAAGTGGGTCCTAGAGAGGGAAAAACAATATCGGCATAAACATCTTCAAAGTTGTATCGGTATATCATTGAGTACACAACAAGTCATGATCTGTCTGTTTCTTGTCTTGTTTTGGTGGTTTCCCTGTGTTTCCTGTTTTATTTTGGTATGTCTGTCTTGTTTCTCCCCATGTCCCGTGTGTGTGTGGTGTGTGTGTGTGTGTGTGTGTGTGTGTGTGTGTGTGTGTGTGTGTGTGTGTCCTGTCAAGTTTCCCTCCTGTGTGATTACTGGCCCCTCCCCTAATGTGATTCAGGTGTTCCCCGTTGCCTCCCCTGTATTTTGTATTTAAGTCCTTCTCTGCATTCCAAATCACATACTTTTTCTTTTTCATACACTACATACTAAAGTACAGAAGAGTTTTAGGGCCACAGACAGGAGAGAAAAAAGGGGTGTACATTATGTACAATCTCTCAACCATAAAAAAAAAATAGAGAGAATGCAAATAAAGTACATTGCAAATCAGCTACTTTTTTACTTTTACTTCAGTAGATTTTTAGACCAGTACTTTTACTTTTACTTAAAGGTGCAGTGTGTAATATGACATCATCAAGAAAGTTCTACAAAGTTCTAGAATGCAACGCTCCCTGGGTAACCCCAACCCTTTTGAATAATAACAGAAGCTACAGTGGCCTTCAAGGACAAGAACAATTCTAAATTTTAAACAATGCACCTGATGACATTCCAACTATGACACTTTCAAGATGGCGGCACTAGGCCTTGGTCCAAAATATGCAGAAATATGGACATATATGAGATCCTTTCTAAGGGAAAAAATAATAATTAAAAAAAAAATGTCAACTATTATGCACTAAATTAAATGTACTTATGGATATTATAATTACTTTCTACAAAATCTGCTAGGAAATAAAACCCAAAATTCTACACACTGCAGGTTTAAGTACAATTTCATCCAAGTAATCATCCTTAAACTTGAGTAGAATATTTTTGTACTCTTTCTACCTCTGATTATCACACAGTCTTCTTTGCCTCCTGCGTTGTTGGGCTCTTCGCTGTGCCAGTTGGTGTAGTCAACCACTGAGCCATCAGTCCACATCCACTTTCCCTCCTGGAAGAGAGAACAAAGTTAAGTTAAGTGAAGGAGATTTAATTATTGGTTGTATTAGTAAACGTGCTAAAATATGTCTCACCTTTAGAACATCCACGAGCCCGATCCAGAATTGTGGATTGGAGCCCGTCTGTGTGTGAATCAGTTTTCTCACAAGGTTTTGTTCTGCCAAGCTGTGGATGGAGGCCAAGTTTCCACCGAGGGAAACGCATGCCAACTGATCAGGGAGACAGAGAAACAGAATCATTGTGCAACTTCTGAAGCTTTGTAGAGAATGGAGGATGGCCGCTGGGGTAGGGGAGAACGGGGTAAGTAGGCACACTTTTTACTCTAGTGAGAATTGCTTATCACCTAAACATCTTTCAATAGTCATTCCTACATTAAATTGAAGCTTAAGGTGCTGGCTTGAAATGTGTACCCCTCACCTTTTCTATCTTATTGTAATAAAGAAGAAATTAATCATCAAAGACACCCTTACACATTGTGACAACCAACCCAATCAAGGGGTCGGTTGTCAAACGCTATGGGGTTGTTTGTCACAATGTTATCTTAATGGGAATAATGTTAAAAAGAAGGCAAGAAAGTAGAACTGAATTTGAAAGTTTAATTGCATTGTCAAGTTGACAAATAGGCCTACATAACTTACTGTAGCCTTGGCAGCTGGTCTAGTTTGGGATGCACTGGGTTGTTTTGATTTTGTTGCCCTTTTTTCTTTTGCATGCTAGCTGCCTTTTCCTGCTCTACTCTTTCCTTCTCTGGGGTGTCAGTGAGGATACAGCTTGACAATTTCTTTCGTTATTGGGTTCCTTTTCTGGCTGCAGCCTTGAGATAACATGTGACAACCAACCCCCAAAAAATGTGACGACCAACCCCAACTTGAATTTCTTGCTAGCATCCAGGCCAACAACCATCTGACAAGTAACTAGCTTGCTAACAACAATCTAAACTATAGCTTACCCTTCACACTTTGTATGGGTAACAAGTGTTTTGTTATAAACCCATTGTGTAAAAGCCTAGAAGAAAAATACTGAGGAGCTAAATATTTTGAATTTGACATGAAAAACACAATCAGTTCTCTCACCTCAAATTCAGCAGTCTAACTCCAAGGAAGACTATGTAGGTGACCTCTGATCCCAATTCTGGATATTTACATACCAAAATTTCACAGACAGCACCTTCTGGTTCCGAGATATAACGATTGTGACAACCAACCCGTGTGACAAATTACCCCGTTCTCCCCTACATGATTTCTGATTGGTCAAAGTTAACATGAGCTGTACACTTTGACCAATCACAGTGAGGCTCCGATTCTCTGTTCTTATTGGCTGTTGGGACTGTCCATTCAATTTGGCACCGACTTTGTTGGTGTAGAGCGTGTCAGGGAGGGACCATAGGGGAGGGACCAAAGAGAACTAGTGGAGCGGTTGAGGTATTTGGATTCGAATCTCTATCCCAACTAACCATTTTCTCCCCAAATCCTCCACCCCAGCTTTAACTAAATTAAATTAACTAATAAAGAAAATTTAACTTAACTAGAAGAATGAGATGTAGAGGAGAGAAAGGCTAACCAACCAGATACGTACCTCTGCTTCGGCCACGGCCTTGGGACAGTCTTTAGCCAAGAAACAGCGAGAGCCAAGAGTTGTCCAACCAGTGGGACAGGCTGTGTACACAAAGAAGGGGATATCATGGTAAGGCTATACAACTCTGGAAAGAATTAAGAAACCACTCCAAATGTTCAGTGTCTCTCGTTTTACTATTTAAAGGCATATGTTTGAGTAGAATGAACGTTTTGGTTTTATAATATAAACTACTGAAAACATTTCTACCAAATTCACTATAAGAATATTTGTCATTAAGAGCATTTCCATGAAGTAATGTAGAGATGAAGATTTAAGAAAAATCCAGATTGGTCTCTTAATTTTTTCCGGAGCTGCAGTATATAATGAGTATCAGGGTTGTTTACGTGTAACAGGTTAGTAAGCTGTTATAGACTGAACTAGTGTCGCACTAAATCCTGCACCCCGGAACCTTTGTGCCAATACCTGTGTGTGTGTGTGTACCTGTGTGTGTGTGTGTGTGAATGAATGAATGAATGAATGAATTTTTATTATTGTGTCATGTCCAAACAAGGACCCATCCCCTTCGGGATTATAAGACACCAAAAACTGTATCAAATTCAAATGATAACATTCACTTCCTGTAAATGGTGATCACATTTCACAGTAGGACAACAAGGAAACAGACGAAAATAAAATAAAATAAAAGCAAACATAAAGATCTCATTTATAAGTGTGTGTGTGTATGTGCGTGTGCCTGTGTGTATGTGTATTTGTGTGTGTGTGGAGAGAGAGAGAGAGAGAGAGAGAGAGAGAGAGAGAGAGAGAGAGAGAGAGAGGTATGTGATTTGGAACGCAGGGAGTGGTTCAGGCATGTCGCAATGGCGGCATTTCGTAAGGGCAGCATGTATCCTTCTAGCTGCTGAGTGAGTGTGTGTGTGTGTGTGTGTGTGTGTGTGTGTGTGTGTGGTGTGTGTGGGTGTGTGTGTGTGTGTGTGTGTGAGTGTGTGTGTGTGTGTGTCTGGCTGTCTTGTGCTCTGTAATCACAAAAAGAAAAAGGACAGTAACAACTTCACCATACGTACCTTTAATGGCTGCAGACCGCTGTGAACATGAAAAACACATTTATTTAAAGGTGCAGTGTGTAATATGACATCAAGAAAGTTCTACAAAGTTCTAGAATGCAACGCTCCCTGGGTAACCCCACCCCTTTAGAATAATAACAGAAGCTACAGTGGCCTTCAAGGACAAGAACAATTCTACATTTTAAACAATGCACCTGATGACATTCGAACTATGACACTTTCAAGATGGCGACACTAGGCCTTGGTCCAAAATATGCAGAAATATGGACATATATGAGACCCCTTCTAAGGGAAAAAATAATAATTCAAAACATTGTTTTCAGCTATTATGCACTAAATTAAATGTGCTTATGGATATTATAATTACTTTCTACAAAATCTGCTAGGAAATAAAACCCAAAATTCTACACACTGCAGGTTTAAGGTGAGACATACAAGGCAAACACATCAATATTCCAAGCACTGGTCAATGTATAGATTTGAGTCTATTTTTCAATACTAAATCAAAGGTCCAAAATGTACATTCAGGTGTTTATTTGACTAAACCTTGTCTGTTTGCATCTGTATATTTCTCCTATACAACCATCTTTAACAGACATTATCTTTTTTTTTTTTTTTAACCTTTATTTATACAGGTAAATCCCATTGAGACCGAAGACTCTTTTACAAGGGAGACCTGTTTTCCTTTCCCACGTTACCATTCACACACACATTCATACACCGATAGCAGGCTAACTATCAACATTCACACGTCACATCTCAACACTATAAGTTTCAACCATAAATCTCAACTTCCAAAGCACTTTCATAAACTAAACGTATCATTCTCAGCACTATTATGAAGGTTATTACAGAAGGATTTGTTCATATGTTGTTAGTTGTCTGATTTATGAGACATTTTCTTCTTAAAAACATGATGAAAATGCCATTTTAAGATCTGTACGTAATATTGTTCGTTTTATAAAATGATAAAAAAGCCATGTCCAAAATCTGTCCTGTAAAAACTTTGGACACTAATAAGTTGTAAAAATGAAAATTAAGATTTTAACACAATCCAATTTTTATTTTATTATTATATTTTTTTCTGTTATTTGCTTATATGCTTTTTAGGAAGCCTATTGTTACATCTGGCCAAGGACTGCAGATGGAAACTAGCCTTCTGGGTAAATCTGGCATATTTACAGAAATGTTTATTAATATGCACTGTCCCTGTCAAATAAAAAAAAAAAAAAAAAAAAAAGAGATGCAAATACACATAATTGGTTTGATTTTGCCAAATTTACACATTTATTCAAACTTTTCAATTTTTTTTTAAATACGTTAAGTTACTGTTTAAATTTAAGAAATCAACTGGCAAAGTTTGTTTTTAGCAAA
>CM047508.1:1531903-1534403 GCA_026122265.1 Ammodytes dubius | reverse complement strand
GAAGGATGCATGCAGACTGCCGTCAGTACACCTGGTCCCACCTTAGAGAGAGTAGGATCTCCTCAGCTAGGCTAGATAGGTTTTATGGTTTTAAACATCATTTTAATATTTTTAAAATGTGTAGAATTATGCCATCTGGTTTTAGTGATCATTCTTTGCTTGTATGTCATGTTTTAATTAGAGATTTTAAGCCAAAAAGCGCACATTGGCATTTTAACTCTGGTTTGACATTGGACAGGAAGTTTAAGGATGTTTTAGGTTATTTTTGGGGTGTTTTTAGGCAGCGAAAGGGGGATTTTAGTAGTCTTAGGCAGTGGTGGGACCATGGTAAGACTCAAATCCAACTTTTATGTCAGCAGCACACCCTCAACGTCTCACAGGACATCACTAGATCTATGAAGGACTTAGAGACTGTTATAGTAGAGCTGGAAAAGATGAGTGAGTCATCTGGAGAACGGGATATATTGAAATTCTCAAAGAAAAGAAGCTTTTACTAGCTGACCTGCTGGACACTAAAGTACAAGGCGCTCTAGTCAGGTCCCGAGTACAGAACATCACTGAGATGGATGCTCCATCTAGCTACTTCTTCGGCCTGGAGCGGAGGAATGGGCAGAGGCGGGTAATCCACACATTGCTTTCAGACACAGGCCAGGAGCTGACAGAGCCAGGGCAGATCAGGGCCAGAGCTGTAGAGTTTTATTCCTCCCTCTACTCCTCGGAGTATGAGGAGAAGGACACGCTGGAGGGGTTCCTAAGGGGGCTACCTCAGGTCTCTACGGAGACCAACTCACAGCTGGAGAGGCCTCTGAGCAGGGAGGAGCTACATGCTGCCTTACAGGGCATGCAGGGGCGGAAAGCTCCGGGCATCGACGGTCTGACAGTTGAATTTTATAAAGCATACTGGGAGATTTTAGCTGCAGACCTGTTAGATGTTTTTAATGAAAGCCTGGCCTGCGGCTCCATGCCGATGTCCTGCCGGAGGGCAGTAATAACACTCTTACCAAAAAAAGGTAATCTGCAGGATATCAAGAACTGGCGGCCTGTGTCATTGCTTTGTGTGGATTACAAGCTTCTGTCCAAAGCCTTCGCCAACAGGCTGAGGGAGGCGATGGAGCAGTCCGTCCATCGGGACCAAACGTACTGTGTGCCCGGCAGGTCCATGGTAGACAACGTCTACCTAATTCGAGATGTCTTGGAGGTCTCTAAGTCTATTGGCATTAATACTGGTTTGATTTCCCTAGACCAGGAAAAGGCATTTGACCGCGTTGAACACAACTTCCTCTGGAGAGTTATGGAGAAGTTTGGGTTCAGCGCTGGCTTCATAGCCAAGATCAAAGTGTTGTACAGTAATGTTGAGAGTGTGCTGAAATTTAACGGTGGTCTGTGTGCTCCTTTTAGAGTGTGTAGAGGCGTGCGGCAGGGCTGTGCTTTGTCCGGAATGCTCTACGCGCTCTCCCTGGAACCCCTCCTCAACAAAATACGCTCCAACCTACAAGGTCTGGTTTTACCTGGTTTTAATGAAAATATTGTTTTATCTGCCTACGCTGATGACGTAATTGTTTTTACTAAAAATCAAGCAGATGTGGACATTTTAATTAACATTATTGATGATTTTACAGCTACATCGGCAGCGAGGGTCAACTGGAGAAAGAGTGAAGCCCTCGCTGTCGGTGAATGGCGTGACGGTCTCCCAGTTCTTCCCCAAAATTTAACCTGGAAGACAGACGGAATTAAATACCTTGGTGTATTCCTGGGTAAGGATGTTTTAGTCCAGAAGAACTGGGAGAACGTCACTGAAAAAGTAGAAAGTAAACTAAATAAGTGGAAATGGCTACTGCCACAGATGTCCTATAGAGGCAGAGTCCTGGTTTTAAATAATCTAGTAGCCTCCCAACTGTGGCACCGCCTCTCATGTGTTGACCCTCCCTCAGGCTTACTAGCCCAAATTCAAAAAAAAATTGTGGATTTTTTCTGGGACGGGTTGCACTGGGTGCCACAGGGAGTGCTGTTTTTATCCAGAGAGGAGGGGGGACAGGGCCTCATCCACTTGGCCAGTAGAACAGCCACTTTTAGAATTCAGTTTGTACAGAAGTTCCTGTCTGGTTCGACAGACTTGGTGTGGAGGAATGTGGCCAGCTGCATTCTCAGACATGTAAGTAACCTGGGGCTGGATACTGCTCTGTTTTTAACTGATTCTAAATTTTTAAATTTAAGTGGGTTACCTCCGTTTTATCAGGGTGTTTTTAAGTCATGGCCCTTTTTAATCGTAAAGTGTGCCATGAAGCTAACTCTCTGTACTGGTTACTAAAGGAGCCACTGATCCACGGGGCCAGGCTGGACATCACCAACAACACCACCCCCGGCCTGACGGGGGCACTGTGCCGCTCAGGGACCGTCTGCCTGCAGCAGCTGGTGGAGGAAGTGGGGCCGGAGCTGGACGATGCCGGGGCCCTGGGCACTCGGCTGGGCCTTCAATCACAGCGAGTGGCGGAGAGACTCT
>CM047508.1:1514395-1531803 GCA_026122265.1 Ammodytes dubius | reverse complement strand
TGTTCTCGTTTGCTGTTACATGTAATTTATGATCATCAGAGGAAACATTTTACTGTTTCAGAAATATTTAAAAGTTCCACGTAGCAGCTTTAATTAAATTTATTTCATCAACAGGTTTCAAGAAATTGTATGAAGTTAGATAAAACCGAAAAAGATAAGTTGATCTAAGTTAATGAATTTGTATTGCCGAATCATAATGATGATGAATTGAGCCAATTTTAAAAAATCTGTCTGTTTGCGTCTGTATATTTCTACAACCATCTTTAAAGGATATTATCTCAACATAATTTTTTTCAATATTTAGAACCAAAAACTAAACTTCCCATAATTTTATTATTCTTTCGGACAATTCCACACAATACACAATTTTCTCTTTCATATCTTCATACGTCTTACTTTGTGTTGTCCGAAGGGTGACGGAAGAAGCCAAAGGCTTATCAGGTCCCGCCCCCATTTTCATCAGATTCGGATTTAGATACACAGATACACAGTTATTGTTTCAGAAAATTATAAAAATAAAAAATAAAACAAACAATAAGAAAATAAAAATAAAACAAACAGACATGCGGTCAATGGCATTTAGAGACCAATAAAAATAATCATTCTTTATTGTGTTTGTTTCTCTTCAGAAAAATAAGTTTTACAGATCAGTACAATGCAAATATCCATTTTTTTAATTGGCAAAAAATGTGTCTGTCTGTCTGTCTGTCTGTCTGTCTGTCTGTCTATCCATCCATCCATCCATCCATCCATCTCTCTTCCAGCTCGTTCTCTTCACTCTGGTCCGAAGTGGCTCCATCATGGCGTCTCTAGTGGGTCTGGCCGGATCTCTGCATTTCTGCCACGGCAACACGATCGCGCACTGCTACTGTGACCACATGGCGCTAGTTAGCTTAGCCTGCGACAACACCGACAAAAACACCGCCGTCGGCCTGGCTGTTATCGCCTGTTTTGTCGGTGTGGACATACCGCTAATAATCATCTCGTACATGAAGATTCTTAGTGTTGTTTTAAGAGCTACGGCTGCCGAAGAGGAACGTTGGAAGGCCTTTCATACCTGTGGGACGCATTTGATGGTCATGATGTGTTTTTACTTGGTAGGGAGCGTCACGTTTCTTTCGCATAATTTGAATATAACAATCCCGACGGACGCAAACACCGCCATGGGGCTCACGTACATACTGCTCCCCGCCACCGTCAACCCGATCATCTACGGTGTTCGCACCAAGGAAATACAAAATGGATTCTTCAAGATCTTTAAACTGAGAACCAGGAATTCAGTCAAAGTTTCTCCTTGTGGGAAAGGACAAATATGACTTTGCAATGACTTGAATTTAAAATAAAATGTTGTGTCATGTATTTATTTTACTTTTGAATGTAAGAAGGTTAAGAACAAAGAAACAAAGAAACACAGGGAGTTATATAGACACACACAAGACAGGGCAGACAACGAGGGACAGGTGTAACACATTAGGGGGGGAGCAGTAATCACACAGGAGGGAAACTTGACAGGACATGGGGAGGAACAAGACAGACGTACCAAAATAAAACAGGAAACACAGGGACACCACCAAAACAAGACAAGACAAAGACAGAACATGACACGTCTAGTGCAGACCGTTGACTTGAAAATGAAAGTGTTCCTTCTTTTTCATTTTTACGTTTTGTGAACAGATGTGTTTGTGTGTAGACTTTCATTTCACAGTGAGAGAACATTTACAAACTGTGTCCACAAGAGGGCGCCAACAAGTCTATTTTCAAATCAAATGTCCCAACCAACATAAGCTCTTCAAAGGTGCACTGTGTGTAACTTTGGGTGTGTCAGAGAAGTGAAAGATTTTCTGAGGTATATTCTCATAACTGAATAAACAAACTTTCCTCACAGGAAAATGTGATCCCTGGAACACTGTTTGAAGTTAGAAAGCTTCCTGAAAAGTTACTGTTTCACTGTTGTTGTTTACAGCAGCAGGGCCCACAGTTTGGTTTACAAACAGATTCTAGTCTTACGTTTGGTTCCAGGTTCCTCACAATAATTTTGATGTATGATGATAGAATTATTCAATACTAAGAATTACATGTAGAGAATATATGTTTAGTAAACTAACTGCAGGCTCTCTGAATGTAAACAAACCCCCCTCCTCTGAAACTACACAGTGACCCTTTAAGATTATTCATCTGATGTGTTATAAATGGTTTGTGAACTCTCAAATATATTCGCCGCCAGCATGAAAAGATAACTTATACACATTTTGGTCCAAAACTTCATAATCAATCAAGGATGCACACTTTCGTGCCGTGCGCAAGCCATATCCGGAAGCTCAGGCCGATCTGACTAACAGTGAGAGAGATATGCGAGTCACAGACAGACACACAGACATACAGACGTTTCGACTGATATGTTATAAAATAGTTTGTGAACTCTCAAATATCCATTTGTTCTGTCAAAATAATCTCGATGCCAAAACTCACATTTTGCCACAAACGTCCTTTTTTATTAAAGATACAATGAAATATACACTTCCCCACTGGTCCTTCCAGAATAAAAGGCAATCAAAGAATGTTTTGAAATAATAAAACATGATTTCGGTCTTGTTGTGATGTTGTGTTACAGTTCAAAAAATAACAACAAATTCACATTCATTCAGTCTGTAAGGTTCTCATCTCCATCTCTCACACACACACACACACACACACACACACACACACACACACACACACACACACGCACACACACACGCACGCACACACACACGCATTAGCACACACACACACACACGCATTAGCACACACCATACAGGCACATGCACGGACACACACATGCACGCACAGAGAGAGAGAGAGACATACACAACACGCACACACACACACACACACACACACACACACACACACACACACACACAACACACACACACACACACACACACACACACACACACACACACACACACTGTACTAATAACACAACTGTACATTGACATTACATACATTCACTGTTTTACTTTTAAAGATCAAAATTAAAATTCTTCATGTTTTGTTAAATAAACGTATTTTTTTCGTTTGTAAATTACAAGTCCCATCAAGTCTCCTGAACGTCACATGGATAATTAGATCTTAAGTTATTTGAATCAACATCAAGTCCATGCCGATCAATTTACAAATCATACATCTGTGTACAAATCGATTTCCCTTTTGTTGTCATCGCGTCGAGTTGCGTTCGAGGACAATACGACATCTGAGGCTCGAGATAAGACTGTGAAACGATAGAATTTAAGAATTTCTAATATCAGATATTTAAGACTTAAAGGAATACTTCAGCCATACTCAACACTATCACTATTATAATATAATGAATGAGGTTTTTCTTCCCTCAGTCTTCCCTCAGTCTTTCCTTGGCCCAGCTGTCCTGTTGATCCTAACCCTACATTTTACCATGTGTGATGTCACACATGGGAAAATGAGACCATAAAACACCCTGTCTGCCTTTTCACAAGCTAGGATGAACCGATTTTTGCATTTTTTGCACATTTATACTACATAGGATCTCAGAGTTCAATACACCTTCATATTTCCACCGGTGAAGTAAGTCTTTAATAAAAACTTTTTAAAAGGTAGCAGTAACAAGTGGCAAGTAACATCTGAGATTAAATTCACAATTATATGAATGTTGATTGTTTTGACTCTCAATACTTTTCCTGATATTTTACTTTTAAAAACATAATTATTTTTTCTTTCAAATAAATCAAAATGAGCACAAGTAATAAATCTTTTCCATTAAAATTGTTACCGAACACAGTACTAACAACCAAATTGTCCACATCAGTTCAAGTTTTCCGTAAATTGTTTGGTGCAAATTTGCGCGCATTTGCGGGGCCCCAAGTATTGTTTCATATCCCCTATGAATTTACATTTTTCAGAGTAAAGTTTTGAGAAAAAGGCCTCCGTTTGGGTTAAAGTACCGCATTCACGTTAAAGGGACACTGTGTAAAATTTTAAGTAATTTATAAGCTTAAATCAATATCCTTATTCATAAATATGTCCTCATTGGTGTAAAATCACCTCTGCCAATAATCTGAATTATCCTCCTGAGCGGAGAATTACAAATATTAATATTACATTTTGTACATTGAGAGGGTAAGTCTTATGGAGGAATCCATGTTGGTTGGAATGTCATCAGGTGCATTGTTTAGAATTTAGAATTGTTCTCTGTCCTTGAAGGCCACTGTAGCTTCTGTTATTATTCTAAAGGGTTGGGGTTACCCAGGGAGCGTTGCATTCTAGAACTTTGTAGAACTTTCTTGATGATGTCATAATACACACTGCCCCTTTAAGTCAAACACTGCCACATTTGCCAAACGACTTAGTTATTTTTTTCATTAGAAATAAAAAAATAAAAATACTGACTGATACTGACTTGAACACGCTTTTTTTAAATTCATGCCCATCACCTTTAAAAGTTGATTATGCATTATATCAATAACTCATATAAAAGCACAGATGTATGTCATGCAGTTTAGGCCGGCGCATAGACAGTTTGCGGTCCTCTCGTTTCGCCGGTCGTTGGCAGTGTAAGTTTTTGTCGAAGAAAAAAAACGTCTCTTTCACGACTTCAATGAAACTAATGTCAACAAAACGTTTTTAAATCCAGTTTTGGCCCCTAATTGAAACACAATAAACAAAGTAGGGCTGTCCCGAATACCAATTTACATAATGTGTGTGTGTGTGTGTGTGTGTGTGTGTGTGTGTGTGTGTGTGTGTGTGTGTGTGTGTGTGTGTGTGTGTGTGTGTGTGTGTGTGTGTGTGTGTGTGTGTGTGTGTGTGCAAGGGCGTAGGTTTCACTTCAACATTAGGGGGGGGGGACACATTATAAGTGGGGGTCTGGGGGAGTCATACTTTCCTTGTGGGAGATAGCAACCCTAGCCCAACCCTAATCCAACAGAAAATTAATGGAATTAAATGTAAATCGCCCCAAAATGGACTGGCTTGCTATGAAAAGCACGGCCTCTCAAAATTGATTTCTCTTCATCCGAGAATCAATTCCTCTGGTGGGTAGATTTGCATGACTGATATTAATAAGTGGAGTAAGTTTCATGAGCGTCAGACTTTCCTTGTGGGAGATAGCAACCCTAGCTCAACCCTAATCCTACAGAAAATGAATGGAATTCAATGTAAATAGCCCCAAAAATGGACTAGCTTGCTGTGAAAAGCACCCCCTCTGTGTTACTTCATGTGACTATAGTAGTGTGGGGGTGTATATGTCTAATTTGATGATTTTATTTCAAGTTGACGGTATAGATTAGTTTTCTCTTCTAAATTGAAGGTAAGGGTCTGTAGAACAATTTTGGTTCCAGTGTCAAGAAACCAGAATTTTTTTTTATGTAACCTGAATTTTGGGGCGACTGTGGCTCAGGTGGTAGAGCGGGTCGGCCGATGATCAAAGGGTTGGAGGTTCGATCCCCGCCCTGCCACCTGTGTCATAGTTGTTGTGTCCTTGGGCAAGAGACACTTCACTCACCTTGCCTCGTGTGAATGTCAATAGTTAGCCTGCTGCTATCGGTGTATGAATGTGTGTGAATGGTAATGTGGGAAAGGAAAACAGGTCTCCCTTGAAAAAGAGTCTTCGATCTCAATGGGATAAAAAAAAGTCCTCCGTCAAAAATTCATGATTTCGATTGTGGCCAATTTGGAAGAAGGGCAAAAAAAAAAAAAAAATTGGTCTGGTTTCTCGCCCATCAAACAATGGTTGGGTTCCAAATCTCCTCCTCTTTCTTTTTTCTATTCTACATACTACATCCGACGATAAAAAGAATCTAGTTAGGATGCAGTAGGCATACTATTGGGACATACTTTTCTCTCTTATTTCATCATAACATTGCGCCTTGATCTTGCCTCTTGCTTTTATATCCGTCGCATCCCCGTTTGTTTTCATATGGAGGCTTCGTCGATGTTACGTCACTTCACGTGCGCACTGGATTGTGGGTCAGAATCGCCCAAATAGGATGCAGTTTTCAACACTAACAATCTTGGCTGCATGAAGTAGGACATCCGGGTACTTCTAACCATCCTAAATCTGGCCACAAGAATCGGGACATCCTAACGCAACCCAACATTGTTCTACAGACCCTTACCTTCAGTTAAGAAGAGACAACTAAACTTTTGTATCAGTTTAAGTGTCCAGGCAAACCACTAAACAGAGTTTTCTTCGAACTAGTATTCGAATACATGCTTGTTGTCAGAAACTGAAAAAAAATCTGGTGTTAATACACAGCCTAGGCTCTGTAATATTCGCATTATTCGGGCCAGCACTAGAACAAATTGACATTAGTTGCTGCCTGGATTTATCTTCCATAACATGTCTTCTTTCATACTAGTATAAATCAAAGGTAAAAATGTACATTGAGGTGTTTATTTGACTAAACCTTGTCTGTTTGTGTCTGTATATTTCTCCTATACAACCATCTTTAACGGACATTATCTCAAAGTTAATTTTTTTCAATACTCTGAACCAGAAATCTGAACTTCTAAAGCACTTACATCAACTAAACTTTCCATAATCATTCTCCGCACTATTCTGAAGGTTATTACAGAAGGATTTGTTCACATGTTGTTCACTGTCTGATTTATGAGACATTTTCCAACGAAAAATGTCAACTCCTAAACACAAAATTTGTTGCATTTAAAAAAAAAAAAAAAAAAAAAAAAAAAATACGAATACTGAATTTGTCTTCGATAATTCTAACCTCACAAACGAATACTAGAATATTCGAATTATTCTGGCGGTCCCTAAAGTGACATAAGAGGCATGCTTTATACCAGGTCACATGTCCGGCTGTCTGTCCGTTTATACACCGCGGTATTCACACACACTAGACACCAGACTTTTTTGTGCTTTCACCCAATAAAAGGTAAATATCCGTTAGCTTTTCCATTAGCTCCCACGCTACACACTGCATTGGAAAGCAGTGGCGGCGGCTGCTAGCGCTCGGTCCCTCTCTCTCTCTCTCTCTCTATCTGTCGTCGGGTTTGGGAGATTCCACGGGATCCTCGTCATCATCGTTTGCACCAATCAGACGCTGCCGAGCGAAGTCCTCGAAGATGATGTCATCGTCGCTACGGGAAGATAAGATAAGATAATCCTTTATTAGTCCCTCAGTGGGGAAATTGCGGGAATACAGCAGCCTTGCATACAATAGAGACACATAGTAAAAAAGTAATATAATATAAATAAAATACAATAAAATACAATAAACAGTAGTGAAACAGTAGTAAAACAGTAAGAAAATTTCCAATTAAATATACAGACGGAATAAGAGTATATATACATATAAAACGAGGGAAACAGGGAACAGTGTTAGTTTTTTTTTCTTTTTTTTTCCGCTAATCTCTCTCTGTCTCTCTCTGTCTCTCTTTCTGTCTCCCTCTCTCTCTCTCTCTCTCTCTCCTCTCTCTCTCTCTCTCTCTCTCTCTCTCTCTCTCTTCTCTCTCTCTCTGTCTCTATCTCTCTCTCTCTGTCTCTCCTGTCTCTCTCTGTCCTCTCTCTGTCTCTCTCTCTCTCTCTCTGCTGTCTCCTCTCTCTGTCTCTCTCCTCTCTTCTCTCTCTGTGTCTCTCTCTCTCTCTCTCTGTCTTCTCCCTCTCTGTCTCTCTCTTCCCTTTTCTCTCTCTTTTTCCTCTCTTCTGTCGTCCCTCTCTCTCTCTCTCTGTCTCTCTCTCTCTGTCTCTCTCTTCTAAACGAAAGAGGAAGGGAAGTTAATTTATAGTAGAATTATTAAAAAAAACAAGGTGAGATTCTCATTTAAAGGGGTAGCCAGTGATTCTCGAGAACGCTTGGAACAGTGTTAGTTTTTCATGAAAGAATTAAGAAAAAAATGTATGAATAGGGGAGAGTGGGGTGAATTGTGCCACCACTTCTAGAAAACGATAGAATAAATTGGAAATGAGACCACATATTTTTGAAGAGCCATCCATGGGAGACATATGGAATAAGATATAAGCACATTTAAGAAAAAGGACTAAAATTTACAAAAAAAATTACAAAAAAATCTAAGTGATATTTTCATATACAGGTGTAGTCAGTGATTCTGGGGAACGCTTGATTTCAAAATCACTTTTTGTCAAAATCAGTGAATATCTCCTCACAATCCTCTACCTGTCCGTACTGTGTGTGTGTGCTGAAATAAATCCAGTGCTTATACACAGCCTAGGCTCTGTAAATTACCATGTTGCTAGCTACGGTGGCCCTTTCTTTACAGAGCTTATAGGCTGGGTTTTTTTCAGCACACACACAGTACAGATAGGTAGCGGATCATGAGGAAATATTCACTGATTTGAAAAAAAAAATATTTTGACAACAAGCGTTCTCCAGAATCACTGACTACACCTTCACGTCCAGTTGGGTAAACTGAGATCAGGTTGAGAGAAGACAGAGAGATACAATCAATGTGTGTGTGTGTGTGTGTGTGTGTGTGTGTGTGTGTGTGTGTGTGTGTGTGTGTGTGTGTGTGTGTGTGTGTGTGTGTGTGTGTGTGTGTGTGTGTGTGTGTGTGTGTGAGTGTGTGAGTGTGTGTGTGTGTTTGTGTGTGTGATAAAATCATGATTAGATTAATGTTTCCAGAGTCAAGAGGAAGATGGATATCAGTTTTCTGTCTAAGTGTGTCTGTGTGTGTGGTGTGTGTGTGTGTGTGTGTGTGTGTGTGTGTGTGTGTGTGTGTGTGTGTGTGTGTGTGTGTGTGTGTGTGTGTGTGTGTGTGTGTGTGTGTGTGTGTGTGAAGTGGGAGTGTGACTGGTAAACTGGCTCCACTAATATTCACACAGCTCTGAAGAGACCACTCCAAATGTTCAGTGTCTCTTGTTTTATTCTAGAAACTACTGACTACATTTCTGCCAAATTCTCCCCCAAAAAATATTGTCATTAAAGAATATTTCCATTAAAGGTGCAGTGTGTAATATGACATCATCAAGTAAGTTCTAAAAAGTTCTAGAATGCAACGCTCCCTGGGTAACCCCACCCCTTTTGAATAATAACAGAAGCTACAGTGGCCTTCAAGGACAAGAACAATTCTAAATGTTAAACAATGCACCTGATGACATTCCAACTATGACACTTTCAAGATGGCGGCACTAGGCCTTGGTCCAAGGTATGGAGAAATATGGACATATATGAGACCCTTTCTAAGGGAAAAAAAAATAATTCAAATTTTTTTTCAGCTATTATGCACTAAATTAAATGTACTTATGGATATTATAATTACTTTCTACAAAATCTGCTAGGAAATAAAATCCAAAATTCTACACACTGCAGGTTTAAATAATGTAGAGATGAAGATGGAAGAAAAATCCAGACTGGTCTCTTAATGTTTTCAATATTTTTTTTTATACATAGCATGCCATACACTAATTGTGAACAATCATTGAATGGTAAATGGACTTGACTTATATAGCGCCTTCTAGACGATTTTCTCAGCCCCAAAGCGCTTTACATTTCTTACCACATTCACCCATTCATACACACACTCATACACCGATGGCAGATGAATGTAGAACTTTATACTTTATTTGTGCTAATAAACACGACACATCAGAATAACCTTTTGATATGTCGCTGTTGATTGATTCTAGATGATGCTTTTACTTCATTGATTATTTTAAAGGGGGCCATCGAAATTGAGAGATAGATTTCCATGTCCTAAAAAAGGTTGTGTGCGTGTGTGTGTGTGTGCGCGTGTGTGTGTGTGTGTGTGTGTGTGTGTGTGTGTGTGTGTGTGTGTGTGTGTGTGTGTGTGTGTGTAAGCTGAGATCAGGTTGAGAGAAGACAGAGAGATACAATCAGTGTGTGTCTTTATGTGTGCGTATGTGTGTGCGTGTGTGTGTGTGTGTGTGTGTGCGTGTGTGTGAGTGTGTGTGTGTGTGTGTGTGTGTGTGTGTGAGAGAGAGTGTGTGTGTGTGTGTGTGTGTGCGTGTGTGTGTGTGTGTGCTGACAGAGTTTCCAGTTCCTGTTTCCTGCATTAAGACGCATTAATGTCCATCAGTGTTACTGCTTCAGGAGAAACCTTCTCTGCTATGAGTTATTGACGTGGTCGTAAACCGCTGTGTGTGTGTGTGTGTGTGTGTGTGTGTGTGTGTGTGTGTGTGTGTGTGTGTGTGTGTGTGTGTGTGTTCTTACTTTGTGTCAAACTCAATCAGGTTCGTGTCCAGCGGAGCCTCATCTGGAGCTACAGAGGAGAGAGAGAAACGCTGGTTAGACATTGAACACATCACGAGGCATTCAAAGACAGTGGGAGTTTTTTTTCAAAGGGCTTTGTAGATATTGTGCTGCACATCCCATTGACATGTGTCTCAGGTGGTAGAGCGGGTTGGCTGATGATCAAAGGGTTGGAGGTTCGATCCCCGCCCTGCCACCTGTGTCATAGTTGTTGTGTCCTTGGGCAAGACACTTCACCCACCTTGCCTCGTGTGAATGTCGATAGTTAGCCTGCTGCTATCGGTGTATGAATGTGTGTGTGAATGGTAACGTGGGAAAGGAAAACAGGTCTCCCTTGAAAAAGAGTCTTCGGTCTCAATGGGATTTACCTGTAGAAATAAACGTTAAAAAGAAAAAAAAAAAGACAGTGGGTTTTTTTTTTCAAAGGGCTTTGTGGATCTTGGGCTGCACATCCCATTGACATGTGTGTGTCACTTCATTTACAGGTGAAACTCGAAAAATTTGAATACCGTTCAAAATTCATTCATTTCAGTAATTCAACTTAAAAGGTGAAACTAAGATATTATACAGACTCATTGCATTCAAAGTGAGATATTTCAAGCATTCATTTGTTATAATTTTGATTATTATGGCTATAACAGTTTATGAAAACCCCACATTCAAAATCTCAGAAAATTTGAATATCACATGAAATCAATAAAAAAAAGGCGCTTTAGCCCTTTCAACAAGTGGTTACAGAGCCACGTCCGGTTCTCTTCCGGCAACAACCCTATTTTTTACGTCGTCTCCTTCCACTTCCTTGTGAAATCCTCTGCAGGGATTCTCGAGCAAGCGCAGAACGCAAACTCCGATATCCGATCCTGTATACATGCAGAGAGAATGCCGACTATGAACGAGTTATCTAGGTGTTCTTATCCGACTTCTCTTGTCCGTTATCGTGCCGATTTGTGTGCGAAGTAGATCGGATAAAGGTGTTTACATGCAGTTTACAAGTCCTGTTGAAGTCTTATTCGTTTAGTTACCCGATTATGAGTCTGCATGTAAACGCACTGACTGACAGCACCTTTAAAGGGCATCAATTTCGTAAACGATTATTTTTATCACTTCATTTTTTATAGATTATAATAGAAAGTTCATAATGGACAATTCTGCAGAAAGCGTACACAACAACCCAAAGATTAACACCAGTAAAATGACGTCACCCGAAAGATTAAATATTTATACATGCTGCAGGGATTTTATGACAGAGATGTATAGCTGCTTCTAAAACATGTTCCCATCATCTCCGCCTGTCCGCTGTGTGTGTGTGTGTGTGTGTGTGTGTGTGTGGTTGTGCGTGTGTGTGTGTGTGTGTGTGGTGTGCGCGTGTGCGTGTGTGCGTGTATATGTGCATGTACGTGTGTGTGTGTGTATGCGCGCGTGTTGTGCGTGCTTGTGTCTGTGTGTGTGCGTGTCTCTCTGTGTGTGCGTGTCTCTCTGTGTGTGTGAATGTGTGCGTGTGTGTGCGTGTGTGTGTGCATGTGTGTGTGTGTGTGCGTCTGAATTATTTAAATAACAATATTGCATCATCTGTCATTTGCAGGAAACATGGGCACGACCAGCCATTACTGTGATACATGGACTTCATAGAGAGACTAGTGA
This sequence comes from Ammodytes dubius, assembly GCA_026122265.1. Classification (NCBI taxonomy): domain Eukaryota; kingdom Metazoa; phylum Chordata; class Actinopteri; order Uranoscopiformes; family Ammodytidae; genus Ammodytes; species Ammodytes dubius. The sequence continues at coordinate 1,519,963 of CM047508.1, read as the reverse complement.
TTATCGATCCCTCGGGCGAAATTTCTGTTTTATTACAGTTTCTACAATTTATATTATAAACATATTGAAAAAGAGAAGGCAAGGCAAGTTTATTTATGACATCTATTGCAGCATGTCCGTCCTGGGAGAGGGATCCCTTACTCTGTCGACTCTCCCTGAGATTTCTTCAATTTTATTTTAATCCCGGGAAAGGGTTTTTACTGGGAGTTTTTTTCATATTGAAAAAGAGAAGGACAGTATGCCAGCGTAAAATAATATACAGCTCTGGAAAAAATGAAGAGACCACTCCAAATGTTCACTGTCTCTGGTTTGACTATTTATAGGCATATGTTTTTTTTTTTTTTTTTTTTTTAAGATTTTTTATGCTTTATTGAAAGTGTAGAGACAGAGTTGAAATGGGGCAGAGAGGGGAGTGACATGCAGAGAACGACATGCAGAGAACGACCGCGGGCTGGAATCAAACCCACGAAGCCTCCATATGAAAACAAACGGGGATGCGACGGATATAAAAGCAAGAGGCAAGATCAAGGAGCCATGTTAGGATGAAATAAAAGAGTAAAAGTATGTCCCAATAGTATGCCTACTGCATCCTAACTAGATTATTTTTATCGTCGGAAGTAGGATGTAGAATAGAAAAAATAAAGAGTATGAGATTCGGAACGCAACCATTAAAATAATTTCTCTCAATAACCCCTCCCCTTTCCCAGGCTAGTATGATACTTGAGCCCTGATTGGCTGTGGCTTTCAATGAGTCATAACCAAGCCCCGACCTCAGCGATGTTTACCAGCATCCAATAAGGAAGTGACCACAACTGTAGTAACCGGAAGTGCCACTAGGGGGTGGGAGCAGAAGACAGCCATCTCTCATTGACTCACTTGTTAGACAGGCCGTTTTCAAAGTCTTATTAAACCTATTTACAGCCTGGTCCACAAAACCATTTTAGTCTGTATGTTTAGGTCATATCACCATGACAACACTGAGGGGGGTGAACTTTTTTGGCCCACGCTAGTTTTTATTTTATTGGAGGTTAAAATGTATTGGCGCGATCTCTTGAGTGACAGCTCTCCGCCCGTTGTCCCTCACTTTGCCTCGGAGGTATACGTCAGCTATCTCCCTCCCCCTCACAAAATGGCGACGCGCACAAACCAGGATTATTGGATGCCGTGTGAATAACTGTGGTCAGCCCGGATGCTACGTCCATATTATTTACTATCTATGGTCATAACCAGGAAGTGACCTCACCGTCTCTGTAGATGGATTCTTCTAACGGCTTCTGATGCATCAACGTGAACGGCAACTCCACCGAGACATCGCTGAAAACACAAACCACAAGCAATCAGCTGTGTGTGTGTGTGTGTGTGTGTGTGTGTGTGCGCGTGTGTGTGTGTGTGTGTGTGTGTGTGTGTGTGTGTGCGCGCGTGTGTGTGTGGCTTGCTCCATAAAAAAAAATAAAAAAAATGTTATTGTCTATCACAGAAAATTGCCGTCAGTTTGAGGCGCAAACAACATACACAATCACAAATAATCATACAAAAGTTCCATAAAACAGTGAAAGCATGTGTGTGTGTGTGTGTGTGTGTGTGTGTGTGTGTCTCTGTGTGTCTGTGTGTGTGTGTGTGTGTGTGTGTGTCTGTCTGTCTGTCTGTGTGTGTCTGTCTGTCTGTCTGTCTCTGTCTGTCTGTCTGTCTGTCTATTAAGGCATTATTGTGTGATGGTGTCAGTTACCTTGCTGCCAGATCCCCGAGGAGCCTGCAACAAGAGCAACAGTTTAACAATCAATACATCTTAATGTCTCAGAGTGAATTCATGTCCAAATACAGAGACATAATAACACAAATATAACAGCTGTTTTGGCCAAGGAAATATGAAATATATGTTGTGTTAAGCCTTCAGTGATGGCACATGGATTTTAAACCTTCTGCTGTACGTCCAGGTTTTTTTTCTTAGCAGTAGAATCAACAACTGAAACATTTCTTGGGCTCTTCTTGGGGATTTTTTCTGAGCTCCTGCACCAGTGTCGGGGGGCAGATGGGGGGGGGGGGGGGGGGACACCAGTTTGTTAACGCTGCCATACTGAGAAATACAGAGATTCCCAAGTGTCTACTGCTAAGAAAAAAACCTGGACGTACAGCAGAAGGTATAAAATCCATGTGCCATCACTGAAGGCTTTACCTCATGTAGATGCATCGACAGTGTTGTTGTAATTACTCAGAATTCCTCATGGGGGTCGACAGAAGTTACGCACGATAGCTTTAAGCTCCTCTCTGCATATTATGTAAGGGATAATGTATAGGGAACTGGTCACTCGCGAGAAATAAAGACCGACAAGCTGAAGCAGGAGTGCTCTATTGATACATGCAAAGTCATGTTGAAAAAGTATTCCATTGTTTTCTGAAAGAGTAGTAGCCCTGTTTGTAGACGTCTATCCATCAAAACTATGACGTAGGTCCTTAGCAACGGTCATTATACCCTTGACAGCGGTCTGTGTCTTGCTGGAAATAACAGACCTGTAGAATGCTGTGATTGACCAATCAGAACACAGGATTTATAAGTGCCATGTCATAAAAGTTGAGTAAAACGGGGCGCTCTGGTGGTGTTGTGGATAGAGCGCGTACCATATCTGCTCCGGCTTTCGTTGCAGTGGTCGCGGGTTCAAATCCGACCTGTGGACCTTTACTGCAGGTCATCCCCTCCCCCCCCCCCTCTCTCTCTCTCTCTCTCTCTGTCTCCCCATTTCAACTCTGTACTGTCTAATAAAGCGCTCTCTCTCTCTCTCTCTCTCTCTGTCTCCCCATTTCAACTCTGTACTGTCTAATAAAGCTTGAAAAAGACAAAACATATAAATATATATAAAAAAAAAGTTGAGTATTAAACATAAGGTTCACTGACCCTCCGCGGGACACGACCAGCTTCACTTTGACTTTGTAGGAAACGATGATTCCCAAGATTTCCTTATTGGCGACTTCCTTTAACCTGGAAAGAGAGGGAGCGCTCAGTCAGACAAATGTATGCAGTGGAGGGTGTGTGTGTGTGTGTGTGTGTGTGTGTGTGTGTGTGTGTGTGTGTGTGGTGTGTGTGTGTGGTGTGTGTGAGTGAGTGAGTGAGTGAGTGTGTGTGTGTGTGAGTGAGTGAGTGAGTGAGTGTGTGTGTGTGTGTGTGTCTGTGTGTGTGTGTGTGTGTGTGTGTGTGTGTGTGTGTGTGTGTGTGTGTGTGTATTGCCAATCCAAGAGTTAACAAAAAAAAATAACATGACACAAGAAGATACATAACATGGACACATTTTGAAAGAAAATATGTGACCCTTAGAAGAAATAAGAAGAAAAACAACAATACCAAGAAACATTTCATTAATAAATACAGTATGAGTAAAATAAAAAGTCCAGTGTGTGTGTGTGTGTGTGTGCGTGCGTGCGTGCGTGCGTGCGAGCGAGCATGTGTCTGTCTGTCTGTGTGTGTGTGTGTGTGTGTGTGTGTATGTGTGTGTCTGTCTGTCTGTCTGTCTGTCTGTCTGTGTGCGTCTATGTGCGTGTGTGTGTGTGTGTGTGTGTGTGTGTCTCTGTCTGTTTGTGTGTGTGCGTGTGAGTGACTGTCTGTCTGTGCCTGTCTGTGTGCGTCTATGTGTCTGTCTGTCTCTGTGTGTGTGTGTGTGTGTGTGTGTGTGTGTGTCTGTGTGTGCGTGCGTGTGTGTGTGTGTGCTCACAGAGTGCTGGAGGCCAGGTTTGTGTCTTCGTGCTTGAGTTTCCCGTCCAGAGCCAGGCCGCGTTTCTCTCGATTATTCGCCAGAAACGGAGTCAGAGTGAAAACCTTACAGAACGTCGAACTGGGAGCAACGACGTCACTGAGGGCAGAACAATATAAATATAAATATGTGTTAAAATCTATCTATCTATCTATCTATCTATCTATCTATCTATCTATCTATCTATCTATCTATCTATCTATCTATCTATCTATCTATCTATCTATCTGTCTATCTGTCTATCTGTCTATCTGTCTATCTGTCTATCTGTCTATCTGTCTATCTATCTATCTATCTATCTATCTATCTATCTATCTATCTATCTATCTATCTATCTATCAACGACATCACTGAAAACAGAACAATATAAATATGTTAATATATATAATTTTTTTTTTAAGATATAATTTTGGCATTTTCAAGCATTATTAGACAGTACAGAGTTGAAATGGGGCGACCGACAAGAGAGAGAGAGAGAGAGAGAGAGAGAGAGAGGGGGGGATGACCTGCAGTAAAGGTCCACGGGTCGGATTTGAACCCGTGACCACTGCAACGAAGGCCGGAGCCAATATGGTACACGCTCTATCCACTACGCCACTGGAGCGCCCCAATTTATATACCATTTTAACACAGATATTAAAGGCCTACTTCACCGGTTTGAATATGAAGGTGTATTGCATTCTGAGATCCTATATAGTATAAATGTGCAAAAAAAAAAAAAAAAAATCGGTTCATCCTAGCCTGAGAAAAGGCAGAAAGAGTGTTTTTTTAACCCTATATTTCTCTTTCTCGTGACATCACAGAAAGAGAAATGTAGGGTTAAAAAAAACGTACTTTGTAAATATTACTGTGATGTCACAGTAAAAGACATCACAGTAATTTTTACAAAGTAGGTTTTTTTTGCCTGATACATTTAATAAGATTACAGAAAATTCGAATTTTTTAAAATGTAAGTAATAATTTTTATATTATTATTCAGACATTTTGAAAAAATATTGAATTGTCGGATTTTTTTTTCCACATAGGCTTTTTTGTGTCATATTCGCATCATGTGCTGATCACAACTATACAGCTCTGGAAAACATTAAGTGACCAGTATTTAAAAATCCTTTCGCATATCGTATATGGGTTTCAAGAACACTTTATAAAGATTATATTATTGCATACATTAGATCTCTAGGGGGCGCCCTTAGCTCAGTTGGTAGGGCGTCCCCCCTCCATGGGCCTCGGCCAGCAGCGGACCCGGGTTTGATTCCAGCCTGCGGTCGTTCTCTGCATGTCACTCCCCTCTCTGCCCCATTTCACCTCTGTCTCTACACTATCAATTGAAAGCATAAAAATGCCCAAAAGATATCGTAAAAAAATAAAATAATAATTAGATCTATACATTAAGATTTTTTCTGTGACCCAAGGTAGGTTTTGCCCACCTCAATATGAATGTTGCTTTCACTTAAAGGTGCAGTGTGTAATATGACATCATCAAGAAAGTTCTACAAAGTTCTAGAATGCAACGCTCCCTGGGTAACCCCACCCCTTTCGAATAATAACAGAAGCTACAGTGGCCTTCAAGGACAAGAACAATTCTAAATTTTAAACAATGCACCTGATGACATTCCAACTATGACACTTTCAAGATGGCGGCACTAGGCCTTGGTCCAAAATATGCAGAAATATGGACATATATGAGACCCTTTCTAAGGGGAAAATAAATAATTAATAACTTTTTTTTCAGCTATTATGCACTAAATTAAAGGTACTTATGGATATTATAATTACTTTCTACAAAGTCTGCTAGGAAATAAAACCCAACATTCTACACACTGCAGGT
>CM047508.1:1506895-1509395 GCA_026122265.1 Ammodytes dubius | reverse complement strand
AAGGCAGAAAGAGAAATATAGGGTTAAAAAAAACACTCTTTCTGCCTTTTCTCAGGCTAGGATGAACTGATTTTAATTTTTTTTGCACATTTATACTACATAGGATCTCAGAATGTAATACACCTTCATATTCAAACCGGTGAAGTAGGCCTTTAAATAAATGATGATTAGCCTTTACCTTCCCGGTGTCCTCCGGCCCCGGCTGTAATGTGACGGAACACGGCAGGTTCAGAGGAATCTGAAAACACACAAAAGGAAAATGATTTGTTTCATGTTGTGGGGGATTGCGTTCGCGCTAACCCCCTGATAACTTGTTAAAATAAAAACTATTACATCAATACTAAGTTTATTCTGTTAGAGTAGGGGAGAACGGGGTAAGTAGGCACACTTTTTACTCTAGTGAGAATTGCTCATCACCAAAACATCCGTCAATAGCCATTCCTACATTAAATTGAAGCTTAAGGTGTTGGCTTGAAATGTGTCTCTCTTTTTTTCCAACTTATTGTAATGAAGAAGTAATTTACCATCAAAGACACTCTGACACATTGTGACAACCAACCCCATCAAGGGGTCGGTTGTCACACACTATGGGGTTGTTTGTCACAATGTTATCTTAATGGGAAAAATCTTAAAAGAAGGCAATGAGGCAGAACCAAATTTGAAAGTTTAATTGCATTGTCAAGTTGACAAATAGGCCTACATAACTTACTGTAGCCTTGGCAGCTGGTCTAGTTTGGGATGCACTGGGTTGTTTTGATTTTGTTGCCCTTTTTTCTTTTGCTTGCTAGCTGCCTTTTCCTGCTCTATTCTTTCCTTCTCTGGGGTGTCAGTGAGGATACAGCTTGACAATTTCTTTCGTTATTGGGTTCCTTTTCTGGCTGCAGCCTTGAGATAACATGTGACAACCAACCCCCCAAAAAATTTGACGACCAAACCCAACCTGAATTTCTTGCTAGCATCAAGGCCAACAACCATCTGACAACTAATTAGCTTGCTAACAACAATCTAAACTATAGCTTACCCTTCACACTTTCTGAGGGTAACAAGTGTTTTGTTATAAACCCATTGTGTAAAAGCCTAGAAGAAAAATACTGAGAAGCAAAATATTTTGAATTTGACATGAAAAACACAAAACATCCTCTCACCTGAAATGCAGCTGTCTTCCTCCAAGGAAGTCTATGTATGTGACCTCTGATCCCAATTCTGGACCTTTTTTATATCAACATTTCAGAGCTAGCGCGCTCTGGTGGCGAGATATAACGAATGTGACATCCAACCCATGTGACAAATTACCCCGTTCTCCCCTACCAAAAAGTCTACAGGAAAAAAAAAATACAAGAATTTCCAAAATGACAGATTACCTCGAATGTGAAGGGGTGAGCGTGTTCTCCCAGCTTCTTGATGAGTCGCTCCTGGAGTCTGGTGAGGGTTTTCTTCTCGTCGGGCAGCGGGGGAAACGCCTGGACGTTCGCCACAAACAGATCCTTCCTGAAGGTCAGACCCAGGACGTCTAAATCCTCCCGGCCGTATCGAAACGCACACGTCAGGGTCACGAACACTGAAAGAGGGACAAGAGGAGAGAGAGAGAGAGAGAGAGAGAGAGAGAGAGAGAGAGAGAGAGAGAGAGAGAGAGAGAGAGAGAGAGAGAGAGAGAGAGAGAGAGGAGAGAGAGAGAGAGAGAGGAGGTAGAGAAAGAAAGAGAGGGGGAAAGATGGAGAGAGAGAGAGAGAGAGACAGAAAGAGAGAGACAAAGAGAGAAGAGGGAAACATTACATACAACTACATATATCAACTTTATTCATACCCCCCAACCCCCCATAGAGTCTCTGTCCTCTTCACAGCAGACCCGGGTTAGAATCCAGCCCGGGTCGTTCTCTGCATGTCATTCCCCTCTCTGACACATTTTCATCTCTGTCTCTCCTTGCCGCAAATTAAGACAAGATAATTTTTTGGCATTTTCAAGCTTTATTAGACAGTACAGAGTTGAAATGGGGAGACAGAGAGAGAGAGAGAGAGAGAGAGAGAGAGAGAGAGAGAGAGAGAGAGAGAGAGAGAGAGCGAGAGAGAGAGAGAGAGATGGGGGGATGACCTGCAGTAAAGGTCCACGGGTCGGATTCGAGCCCGCGACCACTGCAACGAAGGCCGGAGGGAAAAATTACATACAATTACATACAGCTCTGGAAAAAATTAAGAGACCAGTCTGGAATTTTCTTCAATCTTCATCTCTACATTACCTATTGAAAAATGCTCTTAATTTATTATTTTTTTATTAACCTTTATTTCTACAGGTAAATCCCATTGAGACCGAAGACTCTTTTTCAAGGGAGACCTGTTTTCCTTTCCCACGTTGCCATTCACACACACATTCATACACCGATAGCAGGCTAAAGGCCTTTGCACACCGGGCGCGTTTTATTCGTGCGATTAATCCGTTTATTAACGAACGTATACAGAGTCAATACAAGCTTCCACACCAGCGCCGTAGTTTCGCTCCGCGAAT
>CM047508.1:1489395-1491895 GCA_026122265.1 Ammodytes dubius | reverse complement strand
TAAATAGATAAAAAATTTTTTTTTTTTTTTTTACAGACATAGAATAGTTTTTTTTTTTTTTAACCTTTATTTCTACAGGTAAATCCCATTGAGACCGAAGACTCTTTTGCAAGGGAGACCTGTTCCCATTTACACGTTACCATTCACACACACACACATTCATACACCGATAGCAGGCTAACTATCGACATTCATATATAGTCATTTTCTGAAACATTTCTTGGGCTCTTCTTGGGATTTTTCTGAGCTCCTGCACCAGTTTGTAAACGCCATTAGCTGCCATACTGAGAAATACAGAGAGAGTTTTGTGGAGCTGACAATAGGCTTAATCAACTTTGTGTCAACTCGTTTGGAGAGATGGCTTGAAAGTAACAGACATTCATTTAAATGGAAAAGTTACGCACTGTAGCTTTAAAGGGTCTTTAACCAGACTGAATGAGGCCTGGATGCTGTAAATATGATCGTATATTCTAACTTCTCCAGACATTGGTTTGATCAGGCGGCAGCAGCTGCTATAGTCTCAGCTGCTAGTCTCAGTGTGAAATAGCCTGCAGTGTGTGTGTGTGTCTGTGTTTGTTTGTGTGTGGGGTGGAGTGTGTCTCTGTTTGTGTTTATTTGTGTGTGTGTGTGTGTGTGTGTGTCTCTGTTTGTGTTTATTTGTGTGTGTGTGTGTCTGCTTGCGTCTGTGTTTGACTTTGTGTATGTGTGTGTGTGTGTGTCTCACTGTGTGTGTTTATGTGTGTGTGTGTGTGTGTGTGTGTGTGTGTTTTTGTTTGTGTTTTTGTGAGTGTGTGTATGTCTGTGTCTTGTGTGTATGATTGTGTGTCTGCATGTCTACGTGTGTGTGTGTGTGTGTGTGTGTGTGTGTGTGTGTGTGTGTGTGTGTGTGTGTGTGATACAGCCTGCGGTCTCGTCACAGTCACCTCGTATTTATAAAACCTCCAACACTGATCAATAGATAAACAGATATAAACAATAATAAACGTCTAGAGGACACAAGGTTGAAGCTGTTTATTAGAAAGTTTGTTTACATACCAGTTTACAGAGCCTAGGCTGTGTATTAACACCAGTTTACAGAGCCTAGGCTGTGTATTAACACCAGTTTACAGAGCCTAGGCTGTGTATTAACACCAGTTTACAGAGCCTAGGCTGTGTATTAACACCAGTTTACAGAGCCTAGGCTGAGTATTAACACTGGATTTTGTTCAGCGCACACAGTTTTAAGTATTAAAACATTAAGATGTTAAATTGTGATTAGTTAACTTTTTATGTTTGTTGACAAATGCATAAATATAAAGAAAATGTAATTCATGCTTGTACAATACTGGGTAATATTAATAGTTGGAAGACAGCTTGTGTGTGAGCATTAGAAATACATATTTTCAGGTGGTGGTGTAGTGGATAGAGCGTGTACCATATCGGCTCCGGCCTTTGTTGCAGTGGTCGCGGGTTCAAATCCGACCCGTGGACCTTTACTGCAGGTCATCCCCCCCCCCCCCCCCCCCCCCCCCCTCTCTCTCTCTCTCTCTCTTCTCTGTCTCTCTCTCTCTGTCTCCCCATTTCAACTCTGTACTGTCTAATAAAGCTTGAACAACACAAAAAATTATCTTTAAAAAACATATTATAACAGTTTTGTTCCACATTAAACAAATATTTTAAAATCCCCTGAACGGCACATCAACACAAGATACATAAAATAACATAAAAATAAAATCCACAAATAAATAACAGACAATTCCACAGTATCAAAAACAGTTTTTTTTTCCCTTTTACGATCATAATCTTCAGACTTCCTGACTAACTGCAGACTCTGTGAACGTAAACAAATCCCCCTCTGCTGGAAACTGCATAGTGCACCTTTAAAGACATTTAAGAAATAGCAAAAAAATTAAAAACAGATCATTTAGGCCAAAGTACACAATGTTGGTTTCACAATGTTCATTATTTTGACCCTCCTTAGCCACATGACTCCTTTTGTAAATCAAGTCTTTTACCGTCTAATTAAAAAAAAATATTTACAGTATATTATATATATTTAACTATGTAACTCTTTCTTCGTTATGTGATGTTGGATGACAAAAGTTAAGTCAAAATGTTTCAAACATTCACCCCGATGGCTCAACATTGAAGTGTGTGTACCATTAAGGCTATTAAGTACCATGCATTTATTCCCCCTCTCTCTCCACATTTTCAAATATGTGCTAAAAAATTTCCTTTAAAGGTCAAAAAATACCCCAAAAAAATTACAATAAATATTTTTTCTAACATTACAGGAATCTTTTCAAAGGCAGGAATCCGTTCTTAAAAAAAGCTTAATGTTTGCTTCCCTTGTTTGTCTGTATTAATGCTGGATAGTTAATATATAAATATAGTTTTGTTATAAAATACAAACGCAGAAAAAAGGCACAGAGCAGATATACCCCATCCCTTCGTCCAGTAAAGAAATAATAACTTAAAAAATAAAATAAATCACTCCCTCCTTTCTCTTTTTTTCTTTCCC
>CM047508.1:1474395-1476895 GCA_026122265.1 Ammodytes dubius | reverse complement strand
ATGTATTGACTCACTCAAACAGCTCTCTGATAGATGACAGGATCCTCGGGGAAGAGGCAGACGACGACCTGAGAGAAAAATAAATTTAATAAGTGTTTTTCAAACTATTGAGAAAATAAATGAATTTAAAAAGAAAAGTAACACTATGAACATACTAACAAAATGTGTGTGTGCGTGACTGAGTGAGTGAGTGAGTGAGTGAGTGAGTGAGTGAGTGAGTGAGTGAGTGAGTGAGTGAGTGAGTGAGTGAGTGAGTGAGTGAGTAAAGGCTGCTACATACTCCGCGAGAAGAAAGAACAAAGTTCTCGGTGACAGAGCTGCGAGAAGAAAATGACGTCATTTTCTTCTCTCAGCTCTTGTTTAGCTGTTCTCGCAGCTTGTTCTCGACACATCACCCGGGCCGAACTTTCTTCTCGCAGCTTGTCCGAGAACTATTGTGTGATTGGTCAGTCTGAAGTCAATGAGGAAAGCGAAGTGAAATCAGCTGGCGCTACTGGGTCAATTACCATGGTAACAATGCGCCGCGGTGAGGAGTTCGGCAGTTGAGTTCTCGTGAAGTATGTAATGTCAGACCAGAAAGAACTTCTCGCAGCTCTGTCACCGAGAACTTTGTTCTTTCTTCTCGCGGAGTATGTAGCAGCCTTGAGTGAGTGAGTGCGTGCGTGCGTGTGTGTATGTGTCTGCCTATGTGTGTGTGTGTGTGTGTGTGTGTGTGTTGGATTCACCTGAACAGTCTTGTGTGTGTTCTTGGTTCTTTGTGTTTGTCGTTGTTTGGAGATGAAGATCTGGAGGAGGGAGCGCTAGAGGAACAACTAGAAGATACACAGAAACACAATCACTAGTTTATACACATCAGCTTTACACACACATGTTATGCAGCAAAAGCATTTTCTGGGGCGCCCTGATGGTCTCGTTTGCTGTTACATGTAATTCATGATCATCAGAGGAAAAATGAGACCGTTTCAGAAATATTTAAAAGTTCCTCGTAGCACCTTTAAATGTCATTATATCCCAAACACAATCCTATTTCTCATCTACACTTAAATTAATCTTAAATTCTTATTTATATTTATATATCACACTTATTTCAACACTAACGTTTTTATTTGCACCATAAGTCTTGGGCAGAGCCGGCCCGAGGCATAAGCGAAGTAAGCGGCCGCTTAGGGCCCCCGAATGCCTGGGTTTATGTGTTTGATATTAACATCATATTATGCAAATGTGAGTTATACAAAAAAAGAAATAAAATGTTTTGGTCTGGATAATTAATAGCCTAAAAATGTAATCAGTTCATCTGGGAGGAAATCCGAAATTATCTGATCATGTCACGTTCACATCCATGCACAGTGTGTATTGAGTTTATTTAAAAACAATTGGAAATGGGGCTGCCCTCAGTTGCCCATGCACTGTGTATAGTCTATATCCTATTTCAGCCTTATCTGTGGAAAAAAAGATACAGTAGCTGGACAACAGAGTTCTTCTGCTTAGTTCCTCACACTGCATTTAAATGCATTCACTATGTTACAGAGAAATATGTCCCGTAAAAGAAAAAGAGCTCCAAGCCCAACCCTCCATAATATTTTATTTTATATTAATATTTTTATGGAAAATCCATGTGTCCTTCTTCAATAGCTTCTAATTCATCTGACCCAGTGTCTCCAAATAATTTGTTCACACAAAATTCCTCAGATTTAGCCTCTTAATTTTCCTCTCAAAGTGCACCAGATTCATGCATTTCACTTTAAAAAGGTTAAAAAAATCTCCCGGGGGGGCATACCCCCGGACCCCCCTAGGAGGGTCTGAATCTCGGCTGTATAATATATTCGCACAGCCGCACAGTGGAGGCACTAGCGCAAAACACTGGGTGTGTGAATGATATTTAACAAAGATCTATAGTTTCAGCAGCGCTAACATTGGAGAGGGGCCCCCTAATCATATTTCGCTTAGGGCCCCATGAAGGCTTGGGCCGGCTCTGGTCTTGGGCCTATCATTGCGTTTATTGGGTCCCGGATTTATGCATTTGGCTGTTGAGAGGAGCCTGGGACTTTCATTGCCAACTACTGCAGCTGTAAATGTCTTGCATATGTCAAATAAACAATCATAAAGTTACAAATGGGGGCGCCCTTAGCTCAGTTGGTAGGGCGTCCCCCCCCATGGGCCTCGGCCAGCAGCAGACCCGGGTTTGATTCCAGCCCGCGGTCGTTCTCTGCATGTCACTCCCCTCTCTGCCCCATTTCAACTCTGTCTCTACACTATCAATAAAGCATAAAAATGCCAAAAAAATATGAAAAATAAATAAAAATAAAAGCATTTTCTAGTATTTTTTCCCTACACACACATAAAAAACAAGAGAGACTTGAGAGCAGGTGTGTGTGTGTGAGAGAGAGAGAGAAAAAGAGAGAGAGAGGGAGAGAGGGAGAGAGAGAGGGAGAGAGAGAGAGAGAAAGAGAGAGAGAAAGATAGAGAGATAGGGAGAGATAGAGTGTGTGTGTGTGTGTGA
>CM047508.1:1464395-1469395 GCA_026122265.1 Ammodytes dubius | reverse complement strand
AATAGTCAATTTTTTAATTTAAAAAAATATCAAAAATAAAATATCAAAGATATACAGTAACAAAATATATAAATAAATTAAATAATTTAAATTAATACCGATAAATACAAAAAATGTATATATTTTTTAATTATATAAATATTAATTAATTAATTTAAAAAAAAAAATCCTTCTGGCAGAAAAGACATTATCCAATTATCCAAAAAAATGTTATTCACAAATTGCTTTTTTATGTAATTTTAATTATTTATTTTAAGTATATTTAAATTTATTTTGATTGTTAAAAAATTACACATTTTTAAGACAGATTAAAGAACCTTTACCTTCTTAGACTTCGGGGGCTTCTGTGATGATGTCGTATTTCTATATTCTATGAAGGTTTAAACACATTGATAATATATATATATAAAAAAATTAAAAATAAAAATATTGCTAAAAAAGTGTATATTTTTTTTAACAAAATAATGTTTGCTATAACAAGAAAATGTAAAAAAAAAAAAAATTGCCAGAAAAAATATTTGAATTATATTTACAATTTTTTTTTTCAAAACATTTCTTTGCAACATGGCGGCCTCAGCGCCCCGCTCCTATGTAGATATAAAAGGCTCATTCTAAGATCATAAAAACTAGAGATTATACACTGAATAAAACATACTGATGAATATTATATTATATTTATACCAAGTCTGTTCTGAAAAAAAAAAAAAATTCTACACACTGTCTTTAATTTGTTAAAAGAAAAAAGAAAAGAAAATTCACTTCCTTTATTAACCTAAAAATAAAATAATTTTGAAGCCAAAAAAATCTAAAAAATTTAACATTACGAAACATCTTTATTAAGAATATAAAACAGTTTATTTACAAACACAGTGATCGTGGTTCAGAAACACGAAATAAAAAAATGTAAAAATGTAAAAGCCTTTATTGAGGGGCGCCCTTAGCTCAGTTGGTAGGGCGTCCCCCCCCCCCCATGGGCCTTGGCCAGCAGCGGACCCGGGTTTGATTCCAGCCCGCGGTCGTTCACTGCATGTCACTCCCCTTTCTGCCCCATTTCAACTCTGTCTCTACACTATCAATAAAGCATAAAAATCTTGCCAAAAAAAATATCTTTAAAAAAAAAAAAACGCAAAATAAAATAAAAATAAAAATGCAAAATAAGGTGCTTTAAAATCTAATCGTAATACTGAAGTCAAAGTTGAAATGAAAGAATGAATTTTGTCCTTTTTGAGCATCCGTACATTATTTATATGTAGAGATCAATGGAGTGTGATGTGTGAGTGTGTGTGTCGTGTGTGTGGTGTGTGTGTGTGTGTGTGTGTGTGTGTGTGTGTGTGTTGTTTGTGCGTGTGCGTATGTTGTGTGTTGTGTGTGTGTGTGTGTGTGTGTGTTGTGTGGTGTGTGTGGCTATGTTGTAAAAGCCCTACTAAAATCCTCTCTCGTACATAGTTTGTTCGGGGTCATTTGAAGCCGTAGCTGCTAATAAAAAAACGTAACATAAGGTGCTTAAAATGTAATACTTCATTTAAAGGTGCAGTCAGTGATTCTGGAGAACGCTTGTTGTCAAAATCAGTGAATATCTCCTCATGATCCACTACCTGTCTGTACTGTGTGTGAGCTGGAAACTAATCCAGTGTTAATACACAGCCTAGGCTCTGTAAACTGGTATGTAAACAAAGGGGGCCCACCGTAGCTAAACAAAAATGCCAGTTTACAGAGCATAGGCTGCCTGTGTATTAACAATGAATTTTTTTAGTTTAGTTTTTACAGCTCACACACAGTACAGACAGGTAGTGGATCATGAGGAGATATTCACTGATTTTTTCCAAAAATGATTTTGACAACAAGCGTTCTCCAGAATCACTGACTACACCTTCACTCACTCTCACACTCTCTCTCTCTCTCTCTCACACACACACACACACACACACACACACACACACACACACACACACACACACACACACACTCACCCCCCCCCCCCCCCCCTCCCACACACACAGGTCTTTTTTTAGATCCGGTTTAGTTTGTTCTGTGTCATCTGCAGCAGTAGCTCAGAGTATTTCTCTAGTAAGCCCAGCTGACCGACACAGGGGCTGCTACTGTCTCCACCCGGGCGAACCGACTTCAGCTCAGAGTGAACGACATCAAACGCCTCCAACAGAACAGAAGCCATGACAGGGGAATGGTCTGAACTGCCCAACTGGAAGAGAAATTAAAATATATGTTGATCATTTTGTAATTCTTTTTCATTTATTTAAAGGAATACTTCACCCATACGGAACCGGAGTATTATCATTATAAAATCACTATTATAATATAATGAATGAGGTTTTTCTTCCCTCAGTCTTCCCTCATGAACATTTATAAACGTGGATATACAGACAGACGGAAGGCAGGCAGACAGACAGACAGACAGACAGACAGACAAACACACAAACAGACAGACAGACAGACATACACACAGACGGACAGACACACACACACACACACACTGATTGTACCTGTGTGTAAAGGTGAACAGCTCGTCTGGCCGTCTCTCTCAGCTCTTTAGCCACTTCTTCACACTGCTGCAAAGTGACATCACAACCTGGACACACACACACACACACACACACACACACACACACACACACACACACACACACACACACACACACACACACACACACACACACACACACACACACACACACGAATAACCTGTTCTTAGGCACAGGGTGACAATAGCTATATCCCATTCCAGTGACACGCGGTCTATGAAGGCCATAGCCTCTGAAGGCCGATTCGAAGGCCGAACGAGCGCTTTTAAACGGGACAGTCTCCGCAGGTCTCTGTTTACGAGCATTTCCGGTTTGCGTAACAAGCCGTTACCTTGCGTGAGGACTCGCCGCTTCTGTGCTGCCTAGCAACCCTGATTGCTGCCAACGGAGACAGCCTTGTCAACGGAGGAAAAAAGAAAAAGAAGTTGCCTACCAGACAAAAAGAAAAAAAAGTACAAGAAAAAAAGAAAGGAAGATAAAAGTTAAGAAGATGGAGCAACACGTTGCTGTTTTGTTATTTTTTATTTTACTTTATGCCATCTCTGGTAAAAACGCAATGAATCATGGGATATGTTAGGCTGCGAAGGATACATCTGATGCAGCCTTCAAAACCGTGAAACGAAGGCTGCATTTCTCGGCCGCATATGAGGAGCCTTGCAAGGAGCCTTGCTAATGGAACAAGCCTTTGCGTGCCGCTATGACGCAATCGGTCTTCAAACGCAGCCTTCGAAGGACGCGGTCTCTGGAATGGGATACAGCTTATGAGAGAGGCAGAGGGTGTGGCCATATTGACAAAAAAAATGTGATTACTAAAACTAAAAATACTGTTTCTCTCACGACAACAAAAAATTAAATATTGCTGATCTGTACTCATAAAGTGGCCGGTGAGTTTATTTATTTTATTTTATTTTTATTTATTTTTTTACCCTTTATTTCTACAGGTAAATCCCATTGAGACCGGAGACTCTTTTTCAAGGGAGACCTGTTTTCCTTTCCCACGTTACCATTCACACACCGATAGCAGCAGGCTAACTATCGACATTCACACGAGGCAAGGTGGGTGAAGTGTCTTGCCCAAGGACACAACAACTATGACACAAGTGGCAGGGCGGGGATCGAACCTCCAACCCTTAGATCATCGGCCGACCCGCTCTACCACCTGAGACACAGTCGCCCCAAATGTGAGTGTATATCTCAGAGCGTTATGTTTAAAGGTGTGTTTTTATCATAGATAGTAAATAATATGGATGTAGCATCCGGGCTGACCTCAGTTATTCACACGGCATCCAATAATCCTGGTTTGTGCGCGTCGCCATTTTGTGAGATTTTTACTCCGCCTCACGTTGGGGGGGGGAGGGAGATAGCCGACGTATACCTCCGAGGCAAAGTGAGGGACAACGGGCGGAGAGCTGTCACTCAAGAGATCGCGCCAATACATTTTAACCTCCAAAAGAATAAAAACTAGCGTGGTCCGAAAAAATTCACCCTCCTCAGTGTTGTCATGGAGATATGACCTAAACGTACAGACTAAAATGTTTTTTTAATCCAGGCCTGAAATAGGTTTAATAATGCTGTGAAAACGGCCTGTTTAACATTGGAGTCAATGAGAAATGGCTATCTTCTGCATCCAGCCCCCAGTGGCACTTCCGGGTTACTACAGTTGTGGTCACTTCTTTATTGGATGCTGGTAAAAATCGCTGAGATTGGGGCTTGGTTTAAAGGTGTGTTTTAGGGGGCGGAGTTATTACCTGTGTGAGGTGTTTCTGTCCGCGGAGAGGAGGAAGAAACTGGCAGGTCACACTCGGCTCCTAAAGAGACAACTGGTACAGAGGAGAAGAATGAGACATGGGTTGGGTTCGCATACTCTTTCTTTTTTCTATTCTACATACTACATCCGACGATAAAAATAATCTAGTTAGGATGCAGTAGGCATACTATTGGGACATACTTTACACTCTTATTTCATCATAACATGGCGCCTTGATCTTGCCTCTTGCTTTTATATCCGTCTCATCCCCGTTTGTTTTCATATGGAGGCTTCGTCGATGTGACGTCACTTCACGTGCACATTGGATTGTGGGTCAGAATCGCCCAAATAGGATGCAGTTTTCAACACTAACAATCTTGGCCGGATGAAGTAGGACATCAGGGTAATCGCATACTATTTTTTCTACTAGTTAGTATGATAGAAAAAAGATTTAGGATGTCCCGATTCTTGTGGCCAGATTTAGGATGGTTAGAAGTACCCGGATGTTCTACTTCATGCGGCCAAGATTGTTAGTGTTTTAAACTGCATCCTATTTGGGCGATTCTGACCCACAATCCATTGCGCACGTGAAGTGACGTCACATCGACGAAGCCTCCATATGAAAACAACCGGGGATGAGACGGATATAAAAGCAAGAGGCAAGATCTTATGATGAAATAAGAGAGTAAAGTATGTCCCAATAGTATGCCTAC
>CM047508.1:1451895-1456895 GCA_026122265.1 Ammodytes dubius | reverse complement strand
CCCTCTCTCTCTCCCTCCCTGTCTCCCCCTCCCTCCCTGTCTCTCTCTCTCCCCCTCCCTCCCTCCCTGTCTCTCTCTGTCTGCCTGTCTGTGTTTCTATGTGTCTTTCTGTCACCCCAAAAAAAAAAAAAAAAAAGTATATAATAAAATTTAAATGCCGTTCTTCACCTCCATTTCTTCCTCCTCTTCTTCTTCCTCCTCCTCTTCCTCTCCCAGCAGACTGTCTAGACTCTGGGGATGAAACTCGTCCTCCTCCTCATCCCCCTCTCCGTCTGCTTTGGACGGAGACGGAGAGAAAGATGAACAGATGACCAGCGGGTCGCTTAGCTCCGCCCACCTGCTCCTCACCGGCCGAACGGAGTCTTGTGATTGGTCCACAGAGGAGACAGAGGAGTGATGCTGCTCCTGGGATTGCTGGAGAGAGAGAGAGAGAGAGAGAGAGAGAGAGAGAGAGAGAGGGAGGGAGGGAGAGAGAGAGAGAGAGACAGAGAGAGAGGGAGAGAGAGGGAGAAAGAGACACATTAAAACATGAACACACTAAGTTAGTAATGTAGTAGTAGTATTGCTCATTTAGGAGGATATTACATCACTAAGTGTCATAGCGCATCCATTACTTCACGTCCGAGCACGTAAATCTTCAACAAAATATGCAGATACTGTCAAAATCGGTTCCAGGGAGTATATAGGGATTATTAACGTTTAAAAATAAATAAATAATAATAATTAATTTAATTTTTTTTATTTATTTTTTTATGTTTTTGATTGTGTGTTTTTCTGGAACGAATATTCGAATATTCGCTCGGAAAAACCAACGAATATTCGAAGCCTGAAAAATGGCATTCGGGCCAGCCCTAGAACACACACACATACATATAAATACACACACACATATTCACATTAGGCGAGAGAGAGAGAGAGAGTATGTTATGTTGTTATATGTTGAATATTTTTACTTGTATTATAATTTGATGATGTGCTTTGGCAATATTGTACAATACTGTAACTTTCATGTCAATAAAGCCAATTTGAATTGAGAGAGAGAGAGAGAGAGAGGGGGGGGAAGGGGGAGAGAGAGAGAGAGAGAGAGAGAGAGAGAGAGATAGAGAGAGAGAGAGAGAGAGAGAGAGAGAAAACCGTTTTACAAACTTATTGATGATCTGTCATCATTAACTGACCAGTTTCCTGAACCAGTTTGGAAGTTTCCCGTTCGTCTGAAGAGGCTCCATGTCTGAAACAGTCAAATAAACATGCTGTTACAACCATGTGTGTAATGAGTTAAAGGTGCAGTGTGTAACATGACATCATCAAGAAAGTTCTACAAAGTTCTAGAATGCAACACTCCCTGGGTAACCCCACCCCTTTTGAATAATAACAGAAGCTACAGTGGCCTTCAAGGACAAGAACAATTCTACATTTTAAACAATGCACCTGATGACATTCCAACTATGACACTTTCAAGATGGCGGCACTAGGCCTTGGTCCAAAATATACAGAAATATGGACATATATGAGATTCTTTCTAAGGGAAAAAATTATAATTAAAACATTTTTTTTCAGCTATTATGCAAGTATTAAATGTACTTATGGATATTATAATTACTTTCTACAAAATCTGCTAGGAAATAAAACCCCAAATTCTACACACTGCAGGTTTAAAGGTGTAGTCAGTGATTCTTGAAAATGCTTGTTGTCAAAAAACTAACTTGAATTGATTCAGCGAAACTTTTGTAATTGTAATTTGTTTTGCTCATGTCCATAAAGCCTTCTGACCGTGTGTGGTGTCCAGTCTGTCGGGGGTCCGGCTCTCCTCCTCTTCCTCCAGATGATGGAGGGATGAAACAGGGAGAGTGATGAAGGTTTCTCTCCTGGAACAATGACAATACTATTTATAAGAAATTAATATATAAATTACGATGACAACTTTGTGTTATTTTGTGTGTTTTTTATTATTTTATTTTTTATTTTTTTAACTTATGTAAGTAATGTTGTGAATATGTTTTGATCGAAATAAACTGAACTGAACTGAACATCATCAATATGAGACAAATTCCCTGTGTTCCAGTCCCCATACTTCCCGCTATTAACCTTTTTTTCTATTCTACATACTACATCTGACCACAATAAGAATCTAGTTAGGATGCAGTAGGCATACACTTGGGACATACTTTAACTTGTGTATTTCATCCTAACATGGCTCCTTGATCTTGCCTCTTGCTTTTATATCCGTCTCATCCCTGTTTGTTTTCATACGGAGGCTTCGTCGATGTGACGTCACTTCACGTGCGCACTGGATTGTGGGTCAGAATCAGTCACTGAGCCTCCCAGTGAAAACAACCAGCGATGAGACGGACATAAAAGCAAGAGGCAAGATCAAGGAGCCATGTTAGGATGAAAAAAATAAGTTTAAGTATGTCCCTTTTGTAGCATACTGCATCCTAACTACATACGGTTTACTCACCTGATATTTGGTTGCTTGGCGACGCTGGTTAAAGGTGCAGTGGGGAGTTTTAGGCCGCGCCTCTTTCGCATTGTGCTCGTCATCTGAGGATCCAACCTCCACACAAACACACAGCTACACACACAGAGAGACACACACACGTTAATACACACACACAGAGACAGACACACACACACAGACAGACGGACAGACAGACAGACAGACACACACACACACACACACACACACACACAAGAGACACACACACGTTAATACACAAAGAGAGAGAGAGAGAGAGAGAGAGAGAGAGACAGACAGACAGACAGAGAGAGAGAGAGTGTGTGAGTGAGTGAGTGAGTGAGTGAGTGAGTGAGTGAGTGAGTGAGTGAGTGAGTGAGTGAGTGAGTGAGTGAGTGAGTGAGTGAGTGAGTGAGTGAGTGAGTGAGTGAGTGAGTGAGGTACCTGTCTCCTGAAACAGTGATGAGGTGTCTGCAGTCCTGGGTGAATCTCATACAGGTCACGATCTCTGAGCAAACAGATATAAATATATTATAATATCACACCGTTAAACCTAGAATGCATCCACTTGGACACACAGTTAAAGGCGCAGTCAGTGATTCTGGAGAACATATAGCTCTGGAAAAAAATGAAGAGACCACTCCAAATGTTCAGTGCCTCTTGTTTTACTCTTTGTAGGCATATGTCATAATAATAAACTTTGACGTCATGTCTTTCCAAAAAATGTCTAATAAAAGCAAAAATGTATTATTTATTTTATATTTCAATTTTTAAATTATGACTGAAAATAAGGTAAAAATCCTTCCCAATGTCTGTTTTGATGGGTTTTAATCATGTTTTATCACACTTATGGATCTGAGATGATGCTAGATAACTCGCTGCTTGAAGACCGCAGTGCATTAATGTGGTGATGTAGGGACGAGCGAGGGGACTGCTAACTGCAGTAACTGACAGGAAGTTAGCTAAAAGAACCATTCCGCTTACAGCACCTTTAATGTAAATAAAGTATATATATATAAAATAAATAAATAAATAATAATAAACTCATGTCCTCACCGGAGTGTCCGAACAGCGTGGCGACAGTCTCCCCGGTCTCATAGTCCAGGATGGAGATGTTCTTATCAGAGCAGCTGGTGGCAAGGTACGATCCAGACGGGTCTATGTGCACCTGAAGGCACCACACAATATATCAGACAGACACCTGAACGCACCACACAATATATCAGACAGACACCTGAAGGCACCACACAATATATCAGACAGACACCTGAAGGCACCACACAATATATCAGACAGTCACCTGAAGGCACCATACAATATATCAGACAGTCACCTGAAGGCACCATACAATATATCAGACAGACACCTGAACGCACCATACAATATATCAGACAGACACCTGAAGGCATCGCACAATATATATAACACAGACACCTGAAGGCACCACACAATATATTAGACAGACAGACACCTGAACGCACCATACAATATATATCAGATACACCTGAAGGCACCACACAATATATCAGACAGTCACCTGAAGGCACCACACAATATATCAGACAGACACCTGAAGGCACCACACAATATATCAGACAGACACCTGAACGCACCATACAATATATCAGACAGACACCTGAACGCACCACACAATATATAATACTGTCACCTGAACGCACCATACAATATATAATACTGTCACCTGAACGCACCATACAATATATAATACTGTCACCTGAACGCACCATACAATATATAAGACAGACACCTGAACGCACCATACAATATAACACAGACACCTGAACGCACCATACAATATATCAGACAGACACCTGAAGGCACCACACAATATATAACACAGTAACATGAAGGCACCACACAATATATAACACAGTCACTTAAACGCATCATACGATATATATATATAACACTGACACCTGAAGGCACCACACAATATATATCAGACAGACACCTGAAGGCACCACACAATATATCAGACAGACACCTGAAGGCACCACACAATATATCAGACAGACACCTGAAGGCACCACACAATATATCAGACAGACACCTGAAGGCACCACACAATATATCAGACAGACACCTGAAGGCACCACACAATATATCAGACAGACACCTGAAGGCACCATACAATATATCAGACAGACACCTGAAGGCACCACACAATATATCAGACAGACACCTGAAGGCACCACACAATATATCAGACAGACACCTGAAGGCACCATACAATATATATAAGACACACACACACACAGAGAGAGAGAGAGAGAGAGAGAGAGAGAGAGAGAGAAGAGAGAGAGAGAGAGAGAGAGAGAGAGAGAGAGAGAGAGAGAGAGAGAGAGAGAGAGAGAGAGAGAGAGAGAGAGAGAGAGAGAGAGAGAGAGAGAGAGAGAGAGAGAGAGACACACACACCAACCTTCAGCAGAGCTCCTTCATCACTGGACGATCCCTTCAAACATTTCTTCAGTTTCCCTGTTTCCACGTTATAGACCCTGAAAACACAAACACTCACGTCAGCCTC
>CM047508.1:1434395-1439395 GCA_026122265.1 Ammodytes dubius | reverse complement strand
TTACGTTTGGTTCCAGGTTCCTCAAAATAATTTGATTTATGATGATAGAATTATTCAATACTAAGAATTACATGTAGAGAAAATATGTTATGTGAACTAACTGCAGGCTCTGTGAATGTAAACAAACCCCCCCCCCCCCTCCTCTGAAACTACACAGTGACCCTTTAAGGTAGCTTTCCAACTTCAAACAGTGTTCCAGGGATCACACTTTCCTTAGCCTATCTATGTTACCTCACACTGTGTAAAGTTATATATAAGTTACGCATAATATTACCAATAATAAACGGATGGGTGTGTAACTACGGTGGCCTTTTGAGTTGATGTAATGTTATGTAGACATTAGCTCATAGCCCCTAAACGCTATGTCGCAGTGAGTTAACTAGAAGTCTAGATAACTCAAAACAAGCTGACTATTAGTAGATGGTGTGTATCGAGTATATTTTCAAATAGTTTGTCCTTAAAAACGTGGGTAACTTTGACAGTAAAATAATTATCTGGACCTCCAGGGGATTCAACGGGGCTTGGCTCAAACTTTACCCGACTAACGGAGCTCCTTTGTCGGCTCTGTCGGCTCTTCCTCCCCGCTGGCTGTCTCCTCTTGTCTGGTCCGTCTGCCATGTTTTTAAACTTAAATTGAACAATACTCCCGATAAAGGATGAAGCTAGACGGCTGCAAACCAAGGCGTGGCACCGTGTGAATTCCGCGGTGCTGTTAGTCCATAAAAGGCCCGAAAAAGCGAACGAAAACCGGGTAAAGTGTGTGTGTTTTGTGGTCTCAACTTCTCTAGTGGTGGAATAGGTTAGCTCAGTGCTAACTGTAGCCAAACATCAATGGAACCTGACACTTTTTGCCCACGGCGGGACTGTGGTTCAAACTAAGCCACGCCCATTTCCCCAGCGACCAACCAATGAACAGCCAAGGAGTGTGTGCGTGTGTGTGTGCGCGTGTGTGTGTGTGTGCGTGTGTGTGTGTGTGTGTGTGCGCGTGTGTGTGTGTGTGTGTGTTGTGTGTGTGTGTGTGTGTGTGTGTGTGTGTGTGTGTGTGTGTGTGTGTGTGTGTGTGTGTGGTGTGTGTGTGTGTGTGTGTTTGTTTTTCTTCAATCTTCTTCTATACATTCCTTATAATGAAAATATTCTTATTGGGAATTTGAAATGTTGTTAGTTGATGTAGTTAGAATAAAATAAAATAAAAATATTAATTCTACTTAAAGGTGCACTGTGTAATATGACATCATCAAGTAAGTTCTACAAAGTTCTAGAATGCAACGCTCCCTGGGTAACCCCACCCCCTTTTTTAAAATAATAACAAAAGCTACGTGGCCTTCAAGGCAAGAAAATTTAAAATTCTAAACAATGCCCTGTTTTCTTTCCCAAACCCCAAACATGGATGCCTCCATAAGATTCCCCTCTAAAATGTAAAAATGTAATTAATATTTGTAATTCTGCTCAGGAGGATAATTCAGATTTTGGAGAGGGATTTTACACCAATGAGGACTTATTTTGAAAATTTAGGATATTGATTTTAGCTAATAAATTACTTAAACCTCGTGTGTGAATTTTGGTTTTATTTCCTAGCAGATTTTGTAGAAAGTAATTATAAAAAACCAAAGTACTTTTAATTTGTGCAATACCCAAAAAATTTTTTTTTGTTTTTATTTTTTTTTCCCCAGAAAGGGTCTCATAATGCCCATTTTTTTTCATATTTGGGCCCCAAGGCCTAGTGCCCCCATCTTGAAAGTTAATATGAACATCACAGAAATTTGAAGGGGAAAAACTCCCTGGGCAACCCCCCCTTTCGTTTTAAAAACAAAGCTACAGTGGCCATTTAAAGGGGAAAGAACAATTCTAAAATTTTTAAAAAATGCAAGAAAATCCAAAAAAAAAAAAAAAAAAAAAAAAAAAAAAAAAAAAAAAAAAAAAAAAAAAAAAAAAAAAAAAAAAAAAAAAAAAAAAAAAAAAAAAAAAACCCCCCCCCCCCCCCCCCCCCCCCCCCCCCCCCCCCCCCCCCCCCCAGCTGTTGTTCCATTTGCAGGGAAACCTAAACTGGTGCGTGTCTCCTCTTGTGGGTTTATCTGTAATTACACCGCGGCCGTCTGCGTCAGCAGCAGTTTTTTAACCATTTTATTAAAATATTTAATAAAACAGGGAATCTCATGTTTTTAAACGAAAACAGGAGTGGACGACATGTTCACCAACCCCACACAACACCCCACACACCACACACACACACACACACACACACACCACACACACACACACACACACACACACACACACACACACACACACACACACACACACCACACACACACAAAACAACCCCACAAAAACACACAAAAACAACAAAACACACAACACACACACAATACAAAACAAACTACACACACACCCCCACAACACCCCACAACCACACAACAACAACAACAACAACAGACAGACAGACAAAAACAACAACAGACCCCACCACACACACACACACACACAACAGATACGGGGACACACCACAACACACACACCTAATACTTCATAGAAGTGACAGTTAGTATCCTACTGTAAATACTCATTTAACTACCGTTATACAAAGGGTATGTAAACAAAGGGGGCCACTGTGGCTAGCACGTGTTATTTACAGAGCCTAGGTGTGTATTAACACTGGTTGTTTTACACTGGACAGGTGAGGTTTGTGTCCTTGAGCAAGACACTTAACCCCAAACTGCTCCAGGGGGGCCTGTACTATGGCTGACCCTGTGTGAGGACCCTCTGGAGTGTGTCTGTCTGTCTGCTGTCGTTTTTGTCTGTTGTTCTGTCTGTCTTCTGTCTGTCTGTCTCTGTCTGTCTGTCTGTACAGCTGACCTTTTGTGAGCCCCCCCTGGAGTTTTTTGTTGTTTTTGTCTGTCTGTCTGTCTGTCTGTCTGTCTGTCTGTACTATGGGGTGACCCTGCCCCTCTGACCCCCTCTGGAGTGTGGAACTTGAATTTATTTCGATGGACCTTGTGTAAATTGACAAATAAAGAAAATAAATTTCCAAAACACATTAAAGTAAAGTAAGACAATTTAGGTGAAAATATAAAAAGAGTCAAAAAATAATAAACGATAAATTAAATCCCCACTAGGCCCCCCCCCCCCCCCCCCCCCCAGCTTTAAAGTGTCACTTCAACCTGGACTTCCCCCGCTAATACCACAGATTTGCATTAGCACCAATGATTTCCTGTTCTCGTAAACTCAAGATAAAAACACAGGATGTTTTTTAGAAGTTGCCTCACGATAGTTTGTTTTAATCTTTGATCTGAAATTCTTGAAAAGGACCCAAATGATTGATAAGGAGCCTGGCTTGAAAATTTTCCATGAGTAGAGACCTGCGGTTCTCAGAAGCTGCTGAAGAGCGTTTAACGGAGCTGTTTGGGTCAATGTTTGAGTGACAGTCAAATGGACCTGGAGCGAATGGCTGCATCGCAACACCTGTTTGTGTGTTTGTTTCATCAACGACATTCACTCAGAAAAGATTGAATCCTAAAAAAAGGACCTTCCCTTCTCCCCAAAACAAGGTAACTCCCCCTGCCCTGATCTCCAGGTTGTTGGGAGGAGAGCTTGTCCATGGAAAAACCCCTGACTCCTGTTTTGAGAAACTTGCACTACCGGGACGGCTTTTTAAACAAGACTGACAGTTTCCATCAAGGAAAAGTTCTCATTACTGGGCAAAAATCTGACCCCCCTTTAGACTCAGGTTTTACCAAGAGGATGTTTTGGGCCGATGGCAATGTGACATTGAGAGAAAAAAAACCAGTATTATTATTTGTAGTAGGATGATGAAAAAGTTTCCATGGGAGTGAGACACAGGGACCTGCCATGTGAGGACGCGGTGACGGTCGAAATCCAGGGCTCTGACTGTAAATTTTCTTGGCAGGACATTATGGACGAGAGTTTTTAAGGAGGGTTTTTGACATCGTGCGGACTTGTTTAAAGGGGATTTCAGGTGGTGAAAAAGCTCGGTCCTCGTCAGTCCCAAACATCACGAACCAGTCGAGGGGAATTTCACTTGTTTGTTGAACCAACAGCAGTGTTCAGCAGTCCCCCTTGGGGGTAAAACATCCCAAGAGAGAATCTACCCGCTCGGTGGGAGAGCGGCCGGGGTTCCCCAGTGCGATGGCTCCGGGATGCAAGCCCGTTGGAAAAAAGAAACCTAAGCCCCAAAAGTTTTCCAAAACGAGTCACTGGTGTTTTCATCGTTGCTTTTGTGATCAGGTCGTAATTTTGAGCTATTACGTAGGAATTTTTTTTTCTGTTGTGTGCCCCAAATTTGGCCCCCTGATGTAGAGTCTTTCAGGAGGAGAAAATGTCACTATCAGATGTACCGAGATTTGAGGGGGGAAAAGGGGGATTTTGGGTTATGAAGTCTAAACAAACAAACGGCGTGTCGTTATCCGGGAGTTTGATTTGGGGAAAGAAAAAATTACCTTGGCGGTGGTTATATCTTAAATGTCTCCTGGAGGACACAGGGGAGTATTGGTGTGCAGTTAAGACTCAAATTTTTAGTGTTGCAACAGCCAAAAACTCTCCTGATGTACAGGATCCCCTTTGGGGTTTTATTCCCGTTTTAAAAGTGAGATGTGTGTGGTCAGTATTCTGTGGTGGCCCCCTCTGTGTGACTTTCGGGGTTTTGCGTCCTGTATAAACCAAGTGAGTGAGGCTTAAAGGGGTCGTTCAGTACTGTTGAAGTGGGGTTGATGTTGATTTAGGTACTATAATAGTTAGGGGTTTTTTTTTAAAAAGTTTTTGGGGGAGAGTGGCTGAAGCAGAAGTCAGCCTTGTACTGTTGCAGAGGAGGCCAGCAGAAAAACTTTTTTTTCTGTTTCTGCCATGCTTTAAAAGCTTTCCCAAAAAAAAATTCCGTTCAATTGTTCACTAAATTTGGATTTTTTTACTGCTGATTTGAGGACGAAGGCTCACTATCGGAGACAGGCGTTTATTTTTTTTACTTTTTTTCAAGCGTAGTTGACCAT
>CM047508.1:1418158-1434295 GCA_026122265.1 Ammodytes dubius | reverse complement strand
TTTTTTAAGACTTTGTAACTTAGTAACTTTATTTAACTGTTGATTTTGTATCGCTGGATCATTTTCCAGCATTTTTATGCTTTTAATTAGACAGTTTGTAGAGACAGAGGTGAAATGGGGCGGAGAGGGGAATGACATCTAGAGAACATCCACGGGCCAGACTTTGTTTTCTTTTTTTTAGCACCCCGTCACATAGGGTGGGTCTGGTCTATTATGTGATTTTCTACTTTTTCTTAAATCTTGTTTTATTATAATTTACAAAAAAAATGTGCATTCATGTTTTGCTTTAAAATCTCACGATAATGTGATTTCTTTTGTGAGGGGATTTTTTTTCAACATATATAATTGTTGTATCTAGCTGTGTTATTGCCGCACTATGATTGCTTATTTTAAATGATGAATTGTCTCTCTTATATCTTTAAATAAAAATAAAGGACATAACCTTGAGCCCAGTTTTCACTGTTTTGATTTATGATTTGAATGATTAATCTTTAACAATCTAATATTTTGAATCAGATAAAATTCAACATCCAGAAATATTATTATTTTCTCGGCCTTTACTGCTTTGATCTTTACAAATGAAATTATATTTAGACATATACGTACATTCGTTATTAAAATACACAAAACAAATAATATTATTGAATAACCTACATTAGGTTAAGTGTTGTCTTGTGATTAAAGAAAATATATATATATATATATAATATACTTAGTAAAGTTGATGACATGTCTTGTAACAAAATTACAGCATTTTAACTGGTTTACTGAAAAGTTCAAATTAATGTTTAGATGTAAGAGAGAGAGAGAGAGAGAGAGAGAGGAGAGAGAGAGAGAGAGAGAGAGAGAGAGAGAGAGAGAGAGAGAGAGAGAGAGAGAGAGTGTGTGTGTGTGTGTGTGTGTGTGTGTGTGTGTGTGTGTGTGTGTGTGTGTGTGTGGGTGTTAATTCATATCATGTATCAGGTTATCTGGGTAATCTCTAAATTCTGACATGCAGGCTTCATTGACCACAAGCACACTCACATATACCCCTTATCATGCATATTAAGTTGTGTGTGTGTGTGTGTGTGTGTGTGTGTGTGTGTGTGTGTGTGTGTGTGGTTTGCGCCCCTGGCTTCTTGCTTCTTCTCAGAAACGGTGACAGCTGATGTAGAGTTTGATTACCAAGAAGCGGAGCTGTGGTATGCTGCTGTTAACTTGCATGTAAACAAAGGAAGGCCGCCGTACCTAGCAACATGCCCAATTACAGAGCCTAGGCTGTGTATTAACACTGGATTATTTTTCAGCACATAGTCACTCACACAGTACAGACAGGTAGCAGATCATGAGGAGATATTCACTGGCAACAAGCGTTCTCTAGAATCACTGACTACACCTTTAAATGATAGAAAGTTGTTGTGTAGTCGCACGGGATGCGGAGCTGTTTGAAAAGCGGACCAAACCATTACTTCTAAATAAAGGGGGTGTACAGAGTTTTGAAATTGTTACTTTTTGTCAGAAAACCTTTAAATTAACCATTAATTTTATTAATTTCACGTTATATACAATGTTTTATTAGTGGAGATTATTGATTAACGATGACAGGTTTATTTAAAAAAAAAAAAAATCCATAAATTCTAATATTTTTGGGACCCTGCCAGTCACGGGCCCTTAGAATCGTCCTAACTTTTCACCCCATTACGGCGCCCCTGCATACATACACACACACACACACACACACACACACACACACACACACACACACACACACACACACACACACACACAACACAGACAGACAGACACACACACACAACAGACAGACAGACAGACAGACAGACACACAGACACACACACACACACAACACACACACACACACACACACACACACACACACACACACACACACAGACAGACAGACACACACTAACACAGACACACACACACACACAGACAGACATACAGACAGACAGACAGACAGACAGACAGACAGACAGACAGACAGACAGACAGACAGACAGACAGACAGACAGACAGACAGACAGACACACACACACACACACACACACACACACACACACACACACACACACACACACACACACACACACACACACACACACACACACACAGTCAGTAAAGTGGATTCCTGCGTCCGTGTGTATTTATACCTCAGCAGAGTGGATGGACTCTCACAGCTTTTAACTTTTTCACTTTGTACCAAGAAGAACTTTCGCTTTCAACCCAAACCATTAACCCTGACCTTCTTCTATTTATAAACGGCTTCTTATTTTTCCTTTTCTGGGCTTTATTTAGTATTCTAATAGGTGCCAGTTAAGAGTTTTTATTTATCTTTCTGCGAGCTTTAAAGTATAGTGCGTAACTTTTTTTCTTTTAAAGATTTTTCTTTTGGCATTTTTATGCTTTATTGATAGTGTAGAGACAGAGTTGAAATGGGGCAGAGAGGGGAGTGACATGCAGAGAACGGCCGCGGGCTGGAATCGAACCCGGGTCCGCTGCTGGCCGAGCCCCATGGGGGGGGACGCCCTACCAACTGAGCTAAGGGCGCCCCCTAATTTTTCCTTTACTGGGCTTTATTTAGTATTCTTAAAGGTGCCAGTTACAGTTTTTATTTATCTTCCTGCAAGGTTTAAAGTATAATGCGTAACTTTCTCATTAAATGATTGTCGGTTACATTCAAGCCATCGCCAAATGAGTTGACACAAAGTTGATTGAGCCTATTATCAGCTCCACAAAACTCTCTCTGTATTTCTCAGTATGGCAGCGTTTACAAACTTGTGTCCCCCCTTCCCCCCCTGACACTGGTGCAGGAGCTCAGAAAAATCCCAAGAAGAGCCCAAGAAATGTTTCAGTTGTTGATTCTACTGCTAAGAAAAAAAAAACCTGGACGTACAGCAGAAGGTATAAAATCCATGTGCCATCACTGAAGGCTTTACCTCATGTAGATACACCCCCTGACAGTATTGTTATAATAACTCATAATTCCTCATGGGGGGAGGGGGGGGCACAGAAGCTACGCACTATAGCTTTATAGGAACACACACAAAATCAATAAAGAGACAAGACACTTCACTTGTTATTTTATCGTTTGTATTTTTTTATTTTTCAATAATCTTTTTCATCATCCTTCTGCGTATTTTTGCGATGAATTTTTTTCTTCTACTATATGCTGCGATATATGGCGTGTGTAAGATAAAAGTGCAAACATTAGCAAAACCAAAAAAAAAAAGAAAAAAAAAAAAATTATAAAAAAAAAAAAAGAAAAAAAAAAAATAACATCACATTTGCAACCACAGCAGTGCCCCCTACAGGCCATGAGTCTTATTGTATTGTATTGTTTTGTTATTGTACATATTTTTATTGTTGATAAAGTTCCATTGAAAGTCGAACAGTTTGATTCAACAGATTTAAATTATTAAGTTTTAAATCGTGAGTCAAACTTCTTGTTCTTTTGTTAAGACTTGTTTCGAATCAGTAGCACAGTTCGGTTCGGTACGGTTTCGGTACTTACTTAGGTCTAAAGAATGGTTTTGGTTCAAGTGTGAAGAAACCAGAACAACATATCTTTTTTATCCTGAATTAAAGGTGCAGTGTGTAATATGACATCATCAAGAAAGTTCTACAAAGTTCTAGAATGCAACGCTCTCTGGGTAACCCCACCCCTTTAGAATAATAACAGAAGCTACAGTGGCCTTCAAGGACAAGAACAATTCTAAATTTTAAACAATGCACCTGATGACATTCCAACTATGACACTTTCAAGATGGCGGCTCCAAGGCCTTGGTCCAAGATATGCAGAAATATGGACATATTTGAGACCCTTTCTAAGGGAAAAAATAATAATTAAAAAAAAAAATTATTTTGTGCTATTATGCACTAAATTAAATGTACTTATGGATATTATAATTACTTTCTACAAAATCTGCTAGGAAATAAAACCCAAAATTCTACACACTGCAGGTTTAACCCTAGGTCTGGGCTTGCGTTTCGATTGCCAACAGCATCCGTACTTGGCTATGACCGTCGAAATGTGAAAAAGAAAAAAAAGTACCATACCGAACTATGCCTCTCAGTGAAAACAAGGCTTTCTGACCACAGAGTTTAAAGGCCTACTTCACCGGTCATGAATATGATCTGTGACATCACAGAAAGAGAAATGTAGGGTTAGACAGTGAGACCATAAAACACTCTTTCTGCCTTTTCTCAGGCTAGGATGATCCGATTTCAATTTTTTTTTTGCACATTTATACTTCATAGGATCTCCGAGTTCAATACACCTTCATATTGCAACCGGTGAAGTAGGGCTTTAAACTGCACAGCATCCTTTCACACAGATTCTGACGTGTGCGTTTACAGGAAGTACAGAGGACACATGTTTAGTTGCGTTGAAGCTCAGATACAAAAAAAAAGATAAAATAAATTTAACGTCTTTATTTGGACCGTCAGAGAATAACAGTAAAGCGAGTAAGTTTCTGCTTGTCTCTACAATCCTTGTGGTGCGACTTCTAAATCCTTCCCCCTCTTCCCCCCTCATGGTGCCACCCTCAAACCCGTCCCCCGTCCCCCCTAACCCTCTAACCCCCAAACTGGAAGACTTTCTAAGAGGCAGTAAGGTGGATTATGATTGGTATATTCGTTCCTTAAACAAACAAAAAATATTTTTTACTAAGAAAATCAAAAAACTCTGGCTGTGCTCGAAAAGCCCTACCAACGTCCTCCCTCCTACATACTCAACATGTATATACTACATACTGTCTACTTAACCATCCATTGTGTATGCGAAAAAAGAGATTGACATTGCGGGGCGGTTGAGTAGGAAAAGTAACCTACACAAAATCTTCCCCGGAAGTTAGTACTCATCCGGGTATTCGCCTACACAAACTCGCATACACAACCACAACATACTCAAATTGACGTCAAAATTAGTATGAGTAGGACGTTAGCAGGGCTTTTAGTATGAGTAGAACGTTAGTATGCCTTTTAGTATGAGTAGGACGTTAGTTAGTTGGGCTTTTATTATGAGTAGGACGTTAGTGGGGCTTTTAGTATGAGTAGGACGTTAGTAGGGCTTTTAGTATGAGTAGGAAGTTAATAGGGCTTTTCGAACAGCCATACATCTCAAACATACCTGCCCCCCACTCACTGTTTTGTCACATTATTATTTTTTGTGTCAGAGGAAGAATAAGAAGCAAGATATAGACACTATGGCATGCATCAGAGTTCAGCTGTTCTGGGTGGAATAATGTTTAGGGTTATTTACTTATTTTTGTATTTTTTGGTCCAAAATATGCAGAAATATGGACACATATGAGACCCTTTCTAAGGGGAAAAAAATAATTCAAACATTTTTTTTCAGTTATTATGCACTAAATTAAATGTACTTATGGATATTATAATTACTTTCTACAAAATCTGCTAGGAAATAAAACCCAAAATTCTACACACTGCAGGTTTAAAACATGCAAAAATTATTTATTTTCAAAATCTGTGTGAATTGTTAAAAAACGAACGATAAGTGATTTAGAGTTTTATGTGTCGGCTGATAGGAGGCGACTGAGTTCCCCAAAAATCATCCCTTCGTTTTTATATTTAAAGTCTCTACGAGGAACTTTTAAATATTTCTGAAACAATCTCATTTTTCCTCTGATGATCATGAATTACATGTAACAGCAAAACGAGACCATCATTGCAAAGAATGCTATTTTTATATAGTTTTTCTCAATTAAATGAATTAATTAAAAACAAGTCTAAGTATGTTCTCTCTAAAAAAATATTATTTAAAAAAACTAAACGCTCAAGATAATTTTTGTGAAACTCGGTGGGTAACTTCTGAGATTAGTAAAGGGTTTGAGAGAGGAGAGAGAGAGAGAGAGAGAGAGAGAGAGAGAGAGAGAGAGGGAGAGAGAGGGAGTTAGAGCGAGGGAGAGGGAGAGAGAGAGGGAGAGAGAGAGAGAGAGAGAGAGGGAGAGGGAGAGAGGGGGAGAGAGAGAGAGAGGGGAGAGAGAGAGGGAGAGGGAGACAGAGAGAGTGAGAGAGAGAAAGAGAGGGAGAGAGAGAGAGGGAGAGACAGAGAGAGAGAGGGGAGGGAGGGAGGGAGAGAGAGGGAGAGGGAGCGAGAGAGAGAGAGAGAGAGAGAGA
Organism: Ammodytes dubius; assembly: GCA_026122265.1. NCBI lineage: Eukaryota > Metazoa > Chordata > Actinopteri > Uranoscopiformes > Ammodytidae > Ammodytes > Ammodytes dubius. The sequence continues at coordinate 1,428,156 of CM047508.1, read as the reverse complement.
GAGGGAGAGAGGGAGGGAAGAGAGGGAGAGGGAGAGAGAGAGGAGTGAATGTTTTGGAAAGGGCAGTGCAGCAACTCTGTCTGAACTTTACACATTTTTTTACAAACACACACACGGTCCATTTTCATAATTTAATACATGAAGCCAATTTGCGAATAAATCATAATTGAAATAATAATAATAATGCATAAAACGCATCTGTGTGTTTTATTTTTATTTGTTTTCTCATTTTAAAGGATCTCGAGGTCCAGACAGAGTTGCGGAGAAACAGCTTATTCAGGGCAGTGATTGTATTGTCCGTGTGAACGAAACAGGGCAGTGTTAAAACGTTGGTGTTACCAAAGATCCTACGCTATCAGCCGACACTTGAACACAACACGGGTAGAGGGATGGGAGAGTTAACCGATGGCTATGTTTGTAAAAGCCCTACTAACGTCCTCCCTCCTACATACTCAACATGTATATACTACATACTAAAAGCCCTACTAACGTCCTCCCTCCTACATACTCAACATGTATATACTACATACTAAAAGCCCTACTAACGTCCTCCCTCCTACACACTCAACATGTTTATACTACATACTAAAAGCCCTACTAACGTCCTCCCTCCTACATACTCAACATGTATATACTACATACTGTCTACTTAACCCTCCATTGTGTATGCGAGGTTCGTCGGACCGTTTACACTGAAGTATACAGAAGCAATATATAATATATATATATATAGTAATAATATAACTTCTGTCGTTTGAAAAGACGCAATGCATTGTGGGGCAGTTGAGAAGGAAAAGTAAGCTAGGAAGAGGAAGTTTAGCTTTTCTAGAAGCGACATGGATCAATAAAATATAATTAATAATGATAATAATATTTGGGGAAAATGTTATGTTTTAGAGAAATACTTTTAACTGTCCATTTAAAATCAATCTGTAACGAATAATAAAAAAATATAAGTATTGATGACAAGCTGCTGTTATGTTCCTTTCCTTTCACTGCAGGTTACAATAAAAAATAAAAATATTTTTAATTCCCGCCCCAAAGAAACATCAAAAACTGTCATAAACCAATCACGGAGCTGTCATAAAAGCTAAACCCCGCCTTCTCTCTCACACGATTGGCCCATTAGCCCTGTCAATCAAATCTCAGCATTGTTTCTGGCACACACACTTTCCTGTTCAGTTACACAACAAGCTTTCCGTGTCTTAGTGAATTATTTAAAGGGCCCAAACGACTACAGGGGAGATGACATTTTCTCCTTTCATACTTTCATAAAAATATCATCACGCAATATTTTGTAGCCTTCAGATTTTTCTGTAACACTGTCCGAAAGACCATGGCTGTGTTGTACAAGCCCTACTAACGTCCTCCCTCCTACATACTCAACATGTATATAGTACATACTAAAAGCCCTACTAACGTCCTCCCTCCTACATACTCAACATGTTTATATACTACATACTAAAAGCCCTACTAACGTCCTCCCTCCTACATACTCAACATGTTTATATTACTACATACTAAAAGCCCTACTAACGTCCTCCCTCCTACATACTCAACATGTATATACTACATACTAAAAGCCCTACTAACGTCCTCCCTCCTACATACTCAACATGTATATATACTACATACTGTCTACTTAACCATCCATTGTGTATGCGAGGTTCGTCGGACCGTTTACACTGAAGTATACAGAAGCAATGAAGAATTAAAAAAAAAAATACTTCAGTGTCGTTTGAAAAGACGCAATGCATTGTGGGGCAGGTTGAGTAGGAAAAGTAACCTATCGATCCATACACAAAAATCTTCCCGGAAGTTAGTACTCATCCAGGCATTTCTCGCATACACAAACTCGCATACACAACCACAACATACTCAAATTGACAACATCAACATTAGTATGAGTAGGACCTTAGTATGAGTTGGACGTTAGTAGGGCTTTTAGTATGAGTAGGACGTTAGTAGGGCTTTTAGTATGAGTAGGACGTTAGTATGAGTAGGACGTTAGAAGGGCTTTTAGTATGAGTAGGACATCAGTAGTGCTTTTAGTATGAGTAGGACGTCAGTAGGGCTTTTAGTATGAGTAGGACGTTAGTAGGGCTTTTAGTATGAGTAGGACGTTAGTATGAGTAGGACGTTAGAAGGGCTTTTAGTATGAGTAGGACGTTAGTAGGGCTTTTAGTATGAGTAGGACGTTAGAAGGGCTTTTAGTATGAGTAGGACGTTAGTATGGCTTTTCGAAACACAGCCAGACTAAACTATACACTCACCGGTCACTTTAACAGGTACAATCTCTTGTCCCGTCCAGGTCTACCTGCCTAAATGCATTGAGTTGCTGCCATGTGATTGGCTGATTAGCTATTTGTTTTTACAGGCATTTGAACAGGTAATAAAGTGGCCGGTGGGGTTTAGGTCAGATTTAGCCTGGTCCCACCAGACCATCGTACTTCATTTAGCCTGGTCCTACCAGACCATCGTACTTCATTTAGCCTGGTCCTACCAGACCATCGTACTTCATTTAGCCTGGTCCTACCAGACCATCGTACTTCATTTAGCCTGGTCCTACCAGTACTTCATTTAGCCTGGTCCTACCAGTCCATCGTACTTCATTTAGCCTGGTCCTACCAGACCATCGTACTTAATTTAGCCTGGTGCTAACAGACCATCGTACTTAATTTTTATTTGTACAGAAGGTCTGGAATCGCTCAATTGACAAAACGTTAACTCACTTGAAGGCGGGTGTCTGTTGAAGTTTAAAAACTATTGGATCTGCCCAGTGCCACTCTGGATCTGCCAACCAATCGCATAACGTTTGGTCGTGACGTATATGTCATGCGCCGGCATCTGACTACAACTGAAACTCAACATCATAGTTCTCAGCCACTCCCTCTGTTCGCTGATTGGACCGGTTAAAAATCTGGCCAGAGAAAACCCATGAATATACCACAGCCCCAGACTGACTACTGAAGGGAAATGACAATAGAGCGGAAGTAGGTAGGCGGGCGGTGCCAGGCTAGGTCAGATCTTTAAAGGGCATCAAAACTCACAGGCATTAACCAGATCATTCTCCACTCTAGCATGAAAAACAGGAATTCTTTCAGCATTTCGTCTTTCCTCTTTAGAAGATTTTAAACGGCAGTGTCTGCAACCGAAACCCAACCACAAACCCCCCCCCAAAAATACAAAAAAAAAAACTTAAACAATCTCCCCCGGACCAAAAAAAAAAATACATCAACAAACAATCGATATGTGACAAGACATCAAAAACTCTTCTGTCTTCCACTGGACAGAGTGACACACGTTTAAATGAAATACTTAGTGGAAGAAAAAGCGCGTTGTGTTGAAAGTGCGAAAGTCTTTTTGCATCGATGCTTCGTTAAGTAAATGAGAGGAAGAGGAGGTGAAGGTATTTTCTACATGGATTTAAAGCTTTGGAAGATCTCAGCGAAGAAATATTTTGGGCCTTTTTTTCACAGACAGACATCCCCTGCGTTCCAAATCTCATACTTTTTTCTTTTTACTACACTACATACTAAAGTACAGAAGAGTTTTAGTCTTTTTACTACACTACATACTAAAGTACAGAAGAGTTTTAGTCTTTTTACTACACTACATACTAAAGTACAGAGGAGTTTTAGTCTTTTTACTACACTACATACTAAAGTACAGAAGAGTTTTAGGGCCATAGGAGAGAAAAAAAAATCAGATAAGGAAGATTTTTTTCATTATGTCGAGAAATGTTAAGAATAATGACGAATACTCCAAAATGCTATTGGAGTTAGAGGGGCAATTGTGTATTTTCAGCATACTACAATTGACCTGCATGTATTGGGACATCCTACATCTTTTTCTGGCATACTAAATAGTATGGAAGTATGGGGATTGGAACGCAGGGATGGATAGTTCTGGACTGAATAGTACTCTGTCAACTCTCCCTGAGATTTCTCAATTTTTTAAAATCCCGATAAAGCTTTTTTTTACTGGGAGTTTTTTCTCAGACGAGCTAAGGGTGTAAGGGCAGATAGATAGATAGATAGATAGATAGATAGATAGATAGATAGATAGATAGATAGATAGATAGATAGATAGATAGATAGATAGATAGATAGATAGATAGATAGATAGATAGATAGATAGATAGATAGATAGATAGATAGATAGATAGATAGATAGATAGATAGATAGATTTATTTAAGCCACCCGTTTTATAAAAATGCCATTCAGTCCAGGACTAGGCTTAATCCATGTCTGTGAATCTGGCCCGATAGTGATCAGCGCTAGTGAGGGTAGGAAGGTGATTGCTTGAGATGGGTACTATGTAGCCGTGAGTACAGAGTGTGTGTGCTAGCCCCCAGCAGGGCTTTTTGCATAAAATGTAATTCATCAACAACTTCAACATCCTGATTTTCTTTTAGCCCCCCCCCCCCCCCCCCCCCCCGACCCCCACACCCCCCCACCATCACCCCCCCCCTTTGTTTAGATTTAAAATATTACAACATGAGAGAGAGAAGATTCTTAGCCTGGTGAAAGTAGCCTGATCCCGCGAGATTTGCGTTTGATTTTGGGGCAATGAGAGTTTGCGTTTTGATTTTAGGGGTGGTCCCTTAGAGTGGAAGGCAGCCCCTGATTGGTTCATGTAGTCGTCAATCTAGCCTCCCGAGACTACACGAACCAATCAGGGGCTGCCTTCCACTAACAGACAGAAAGTGGGGAGGGTCCGGTCTGACTGGAGGCTAGATTGATGACTACATGAACCAATCAGGGGCTGCCTTCCACTAACAGACAGAAAGTGGGGAGGGTCCGGTCTGACTGGAGGCTAGATTGATTGATGACTACATGAACCAATCAGGGGCTGCCTTCCACTAACAGACAGAAAGTGGGGAGGGTCCGGTCTGACTGGAGGCTAGATTGATGACTACATGAACCAATCAGGGGCTGCCTTCCACTAACAGACAGACAGTGGGGAGGGTCCGGTCTGACTGGAGGCTAGATTGACGACTACATGAACCAATCAGGGGCTGCCTTCCACTAACAGACAGAAAGTGGGGAGGGACCGGTCTGACTGGAGGCTAGATTGATGACTACATGAACCAATCAGGGGCTGCCTTCCACTAACAGACAGACAGTGGGGAGGGTCCGGTCTGACTGGAGGCTAGATTGATGACTACATGAACCAATCAGGGGCTGCCTTCCACTAACAGACATAACATTGGGATCAGGCTTCTCTCATTGGCTAGAAGAATTCCCCCATTTTATTTTTTATTATTTTTTTAGCTTCGTTTTCTTTTTGTTTTCTTGCTGTCGTCATATTGGCAGCAGTAGTGTGTTTGTTGACATTGGTGTGTGTCTTTGTGTGTGTGTGTGTGTGTGTGTGTGTGTGTGTGTGTGTGTGTGTCTTTGTGTGTGTGTGTGTGTGTCTTTGTGTGTGTGTGTGTGTGTGTGTGTGTAGTTGTAGCTGAACACAGATAGGGGAGTGTTAAAGTAGCTACGAGGAACTTTTGAAAATAATTTTTTTTTCCTCTGATGATCATAAATTACATGTAACAACAGCAAAACGAGACCATCAGTGCAACAAAAACTACTATTTTTTACATAGTTTTTCTTAATGCCTTTTGTCATGGTGGGTATACTATACGCTCACCCAGGAACAACAGCTGGCGTGGTAAAAACACTACCGCTTTTCGTCCAAAGGGGTAGAAGAAGGCGCTAGAATTAACACAAACTGAGAGTTCCTCGGAGCAACTTTAAAGTGTAATTTTCATCCGGGCCAGAGGGGGGCGCTGCAGGCTATGATCGCTCAGTCACTTCATCGTCGTCCTCCTCAGGCGCTCCTTGGTTACGGATGTTTAGTGTGGGACTCCGCGAACCTTTCAGAGAATACAACAAAAATATATGTTATTATGGGGGGGAGGGGTGTGTGTGGGAGGGGAGGGGTGTGTGTGTGTGTGGGGGGGGTGTGGGTGGGTAGGTGGGGGTGTGTGTGTGTGTGTGGGGGGGGGGTGGAGGGGGTGTGTGTGAGTGTGTGGGGGCGGGGGGGGGGGGGTGGAGGGGGTATGTGTGGATGTGTGGGAGGGAGTGTGTTTGTGTGTGTGTGTGTGGGGGGGGGGGGTGGGTGTGTGTGTGGGAGGGCGGGGGGGTTGGGTGTGTGTGGGGTAGGGCTGGATATCGTCAAGGACTTCGCGATACGATACGTATCACGATACACTGGTCATGATACGATATATCACGATATATTGCGTATCTTGATATATCACGATATATTGTGATATTCCATAAACAAGTTGCCTTGTCAAACATAACAGCACAATATATTGATAATTGCACAGACAAATGAAGTCAAAACTATTTAATTCACAACTTCCTTTACTATTTGTATTCCTTTTTTTTTGGTTTTGGCAAATGATCAAACACTGCTGCAGCTGCCATAACATCAAAATTACAAAAATTACAAATCCAAGTCACTCTTAAATCATAAAAAAATATCTATTTTGTGTTATGAAAATCGATACTGATATCGCGAAACTAAGTATCGCGATATATCGATATTTCGATTTTTTGACACAGCCCTAGTGTGTGTGTGTGGGGGGGTGGAAGGGGGGGGGGTGTGTGTGCGTGTGTGTGTGTGTGTGTGTGTGTGTGTGTGTGTGTGTGTGTGTGTGTGTGTGTACGAACCTTTCAGAAGCTTTTCTTCCAGCTCGTGAAGCGACGGCTCCTTGTACATGCACACTGTAAGAAATACACAAATAAATATATAAGTTATTTTCTATAGTGGGATATTGTGTGTGTCTTTGAAAGTTAAATGTGGTATATGTTATACTGTGTGTGTGTGTGTGTGTGTGTGTGTGTGTGTGTGTGTGTGTGTGTGTGTGTGTGTGTGTGTGTGTGTCTGATTGAGAGATAGAGAGTGTGTGTGTGCACACTGTAAGAAATACACAAAAAAAATTAAGTTATTCTCTACAGTGGGATATTGTTTTGTGAATTCTACCATCATCCAATGCAGAAGTGACAGACAGTGTAGTTCACAGAGTGGCCACTAGGTGTAGGTTTCAAAACAGAGCAATTTCTCATTGACTCCCATGTAAAACAGGCCGTTTTCACAGCATTATTAATTGATCCGCTACCTGTCTGTACTCTGTGCTCACAGCTCACACACAGTACAGACAGGTAGCGGATCATGAGGAGATATTCACTGATTTTTACAAGCGTTCTCCAGAATCACTGACTCCACCTTTAAGTGAAGTCATGTAGAAGGTCGAAGGAGGTTAAATGGATACTTGTGTAAAGTAAGACAGGTGTGTGTGTGTGTGTGTGTGTGTGTGTGTGTGTGTGTGTGTGTGTGTGTGTGTGTGTGTGTGTGTGGTGTGTGTGTGTGTGTGTGTGTGAAAGCAGAGAGGCTGCCTCATGTGTCCTGATAAACCAACAGGGTGATATTAGATCTTCACCTTGAGTACAACAGGGCAAGCAAGCACAGACAGACAGACAGACAGACAGACAGACAGACAGACAGACAGACAGACAGACAGACAGACAGACAGACAGACAGACAGACAGACAGACAGACAGGCAGACAGACAGACAGACAGACAGACAGACAGATACAAATACATCAAGTATAGAATAGACTTCAGAAAAGCAAAAAAAAAATATGAAAAGAAATAAAACATAAAATAAAATAAAAATGTCAGGTTAAAATGGAAACAGAAAAGTCTTCAGATTTGATTTAAAAGAACTGAGAGTTGCAGCAGACCTCAAGTTCTCTGGGAGTTTGTTCCAGAGATTTGGAGCATACAAACTGAAAGCTGCTTCTCCTTGTTTAGTCCTAACTCTGGTGATTGTAAGTAGACCTGTCTGTCTGTCTGTCTGTCTGTCTGTCTACAACCAAATCACAGCAGCGCTGATATAGAGAGACAACATTGCTCCCTCTCATGTGATATTGTTTAAATATACAACCGTAAATGAAAAAAGTTTGGAGGTATTTTATCGGAAAAGAAAAATAGAAATGTTCAAAATTAAAGTCAGATATTCTAATAGAAAAAAGCCATATGTGTGAATGTGTATGACTGCTGTATGTTTGAGGTGATGGTCTGAGGGGCTGTAGGCGCTGAATGGCAGCCACGCTTCCGTCAGTCTGCCCCAGGGCAGCTGTGGCTACTATCGTAGTTTACCACCACCAGTATGACTGTGTGTGAATGAATTGAACCAGGAACCCTGTAAAGCGTCTTTGAGTGCCTTGAAAAGCGCTATATAAATCCAATCCATTATATACACTTTGAGTGTGTCTGTCTGTCTGTCTTTGTGTGTGTGTGTATGTGTGAAAGAGAGAGGGAGAGAAAGAGACAGAGAGAGACAGAGAGAGAGAGGGAGAGATAGAGATAGAGAGACAGAAAGAGAGAGAGAGAGGGAGAGAGAGAGAGAGATAGAGAGAGAGACACAGAGAGAGAGAGAGAGAGAGAGAGAGAGAGAGAGAGACAGAGAGAGACAGAGAGATAGAGATAGAGACAGAGAGAGAGAGAGTGTGTGTGTGAAAGAGAGAGAGAGAGAGAGATAGACAGAGAGAGAGAGAGAGAGAGAGATAGAGAGAGAGAGGGAGTCTGTCTTACCTTCTATAGGCCTTGGTACAAAGTGTGAGGATGGCTTGGTCTTCTTAACTCTGTTCCCCTTCATAATGACTCCATCTTTATTGAGCCCCAGGAACCAGGCGCGCCCAGACTCATGCTGTCGGTACAGGGTGGAGGAATAGATCACGTAGTAGTTCTCAAAGACAGACTCCTTAAACTTACACTCAGCTGTGAAGATGTCCTGAGGGGGGAGGGGGGGGAGAGAGGGAGGGAGGGAGAGAGGGAGGGGAGAGGGGGAGGGAGGAGAGAGGGGGAGAGAGAGAGGGAGAGGGGAGAGGGAGGGAGGGGGGAGAGGAGGGAGGGGGAGGGAGGAGAGGGGGAGAGAGGGAGGGAGAGAGGGAGAGAGAGAGAGAGAGAGAGAGAGGGAGAGAGGGGAGGGAGAGGGGAGAGGGAGGGAGGGGGGAGAGGGGGAGAGGGGGAGGGAGGGAGGGAGAGAGGAGAGAGAGGGAGGGAGAGAGAGGGAGAGGGGGAGAGGGGAGAGAGAGAGGGGAGAGGGAGAGAGAGAGAGGGGAGAGGGAGAGAGGGGGGAGAGAGAGAGGGAGAGAGAGACACACACACACAGGATATAAACGTTTTCATATTGTCAAGATATCTCCTGTCATCTCATATCTCATCTGAGCGGGACTATAAATACACCTAAAACTCACACACACACACACACACACACCACACACACACACACACACACACACACACACACACACACACACACACACACACACACACACACACACACACACAACAGCATAATTGTGTCCAACATTATCTTTTCATTTTATATATCAAAAAAATACTATGTACTGGTCCTAAAAATGCATTTTCTGCATGTTTGTAAGAAGAAAATGTCTCATAAATCAGACAGTGAACAACATATGAACAAATCCTTCTGTAATAACCTTCAGAATAGTGCTGAGAATGATCATGGAACGTTTAGTTGATGTAAGTGCTTTAGAAGTTGTAGATTTTTGAGATAATGTTGAGATAATATTGAGATAATGTCCGTTAAAGATGGTCGTATAGGAGAAATATACAGACGCAAACAGACAAGGTTTAGTCAAATAAAACACCTGAATGTACATGTTGGACCTTTTGATTTATACTAGTATGAAAGAAGACATGTTATGGAAGAGAAATAGACACAAATCTAGAAATTGACCAGTGCTTGAAAAAAATATGTTTTTGCCTGCTGTAATAATTCAAGAAAAATCTAAATTTTACTTTTTTAGATCATAGTTTTCTTCCCACATAGAGATAAAAGCTTGTTCCTGTTTGCACACATCTCTGTATCATGTCCCTGTGTGTGTGTGTGTGTGTGTGTGTGTGTGTGTGTGTGTGTGTGTGTGTGTGTGTGTGTGTGTGTGTGTGTGTGTGTGTGTG
>CM047508.1:1405658-1408158 GCA_026122265.1 Ammodytes dubius | reverse complement strand
CCAATCCCCCTCCCCCCTCACACACACACTCCCCCCCACCCCTCCCCCCCTCCCCCTCCCACTCCCCCCCCCCCCCTCCCCCTCCCACTCCCCCCCCCTCACACACCCTCACCTCCCCCCTCCTCCCCCCCCCCCTCACACACCCTCACCTCCCCCCTCCTCCTCCCCCCTCCTCCTCCCCCCTCCTCCTCCCCCCTCCCACACACACCTGGTTTCCTTTTCACCGGTCTCTTCTTCCCGCTACAGAACCGGACTTTGTTGAAGACAGAGAAGATGTGTCTCTCTCACTCACTCACACACACCCTTCCCCTCCCACTGCCCCTCCCCCCACACCCTTCCCCTCCCCACACCCCACTCTCCCCCTCCCCCCACACACCTGGTTTCCTTTTCACCGGTCTCTTCTTCCCGCTACAGAACCGGACTTTGTTGAAGACAGAGAAGATGTGCCTCTCACAGACGGACCGCGGGTCTTTGGTCGGGCTGGTTCTGCGCTTGCTCTGTGGAACCTTCTCGCCGTTGTTGTTCTCGTTGTTCTCGCGCGCCAGACGCCTCTGTCGAATCAGGGAGCTGGCGATCGCGGCCGCCATCTCCCCCCCCTCCCCCCCCCCGCCGAAAAACTCCCCAAACTCTACACCCAGCAAACGTCTACACAGTCTCTTTCCTGGGGCTTTGTGTAGGTCCCTTTTTTTTTAGTCCAAAATTCGGCAAATTTTTTAAACAGAAAATTTCCAATAAGTTTGTCCGTTTTGCGATACAAATTTGTTCTCGATTATTGGTCCATGATTGAATCCCAAAGCCTTCCGATCCACTTTGAGAAATCGCCGACGGTTACATGTCCATAACTTTCCCAAGAGGTGGGACGAAAATAGTCCACCCACGAAAATAATCTTTTTTTTTGAAGAAATGTCTGGAAAAATAGCTTGTTGTTTTGCGATCAACCGGGTCCCTTGTTTGTCACGCCATGATTGAACCATGAATCCAAAACTCTTCCAGAATGTTTAAGAGACACTCGGAGAATCGGCTACCCAGGAAAAACAGTCTCTTTCCTGGGTCTTAGGATGCTTGAATATCAGTCCAAAACCATCGACATTTCAGAACGAAGAAATTGTCCAATGTCCTATCCGTTCTTGCTTATCTCTTCATGGTTTGAACACTGAATTCAAAACGCTTAAAATCCACATTGAGAAGTTACCGATAGTTACATGTCCAGAATGTGTTGAGAGAGACTTTGAAGAATCAGGAAAATAGTCTTTTTACCCTCAATATTTTAACTTAAAATAGATTGTTTGTGTCTGCTGAAAAGTCGTCTTTTTTAATCAACAGGTCCTTGTTTGATTGTCACACCATGAATTTCAATTCCAAAATCTTCAGATCCACTTCAAGAAGTTTTTCAATAGTTACACGTCCAGAATTGTGAGAATCGGCAGAAGAATCTTAAATATACAGTCTTTTTCCTGTAGGTCTGTAGCTTGATATTTTAGTCCAAAACAATCGACATTTCTGAATGAAGAAATGTCTGAAAAAATTGCTTCTTTGCGATCAACCGGGTCCCTTCTTTGTCACGCCATGATTGAACCATGAATCCAAAACTCTTCCAGAATGTTTAAGAGACACTCGGAGAATCGGCTACCCAGGAAAAACAGTCTCTTTCCTGGGTCTTAGGATGCTTGAATGCTTGAAGTTACATGTTCGGAATTGTAAGAATCGGCAGAATAATCTTAAATATATAGTCTTTATCCTGTAGGTCTGTAGCTTGATATTTCAGGGCACATTTCCGAACGACGAAGAAATTTCTGAAAAGTCGTTTTGGGGTTTGGGGTTAAAATTCTTCCTTTTAACGATCCATGATTACATTCCAAGCACTCGCCTCTTGAAGAATAACAACAGTAGCTTCTGTTTCCTAAGTCTCTCTAGGCCTTCATGTGTCCAGAATAGGGCACATTTCTGGGGTTAGTTGTGGATAGTTGGGGCGACTGTGTCTCAGGTGGTAGAGCGGGTCGGCTGATGATCGAAGGGTTGGAGGTTCGATCCCCACCCTGCCACCTGTGTCATAGTTGTTGTGTCCTTGGGCAAAGACACTTCACCCACCTTGCCTCGTGTGAATGTCGATAGTTAGCCTGCTGCTATCGGTGTATGAATGTGTGTGTGAATGGTAACGTGGGAATGGGGAACAGGTCTCCCCTTGAAAAAGAGTCTCCGGTCTCAATGGGATTTACCTGTATTAGTGAAGGTTAGAGTTACATGTCCACACCAATAAAATCCATATGTTCCTATGTCTTAGGATGCTAGATTTTAGAATCCAAAATTTTCGCCCATTCCATTTCAGAACAGAAAAAATATCCAATGAGTTTGTTCGTTTTGTGATACGAATTGTTCTCGCTTATCGAATTCCAAAACCATTCAGACCATCCAGTTTAAGAAATTTGCCGTTGGTTACATGGTCCATTCGTTTCCCGAGAAGGGCCGAGAAGCCAACACAGGAATATATATAATGTTTCCT
>CM047508.1:1397558-1405558 GCA_026122265.1 Ammodytes dubius | reverse complement strand
TTGTAAACGTGCTTTATAAATAAATTTGACCTTGACCTTGACCTTCCTATATATGTTGAGGTGTTTTAGTCAAAAACATCGGGGCACGCTTGACTGAGAAAATGTCTAAAAAATTGCCTGTTCTTGATGTAACAGTCTTCGTTTATTGCTCCATGGCTGAACTCCAAACCCTCCCGATTTAATTTTGAGAATGTTCCCGATAGCTACACGTCCAGATTTTTTTAAGTAGACACTTGAAGAATCAGTAGAAATAGTCCCTTTTTCGCAGGTCTGAGTGCGCTAGATATTTTAGTCGAAAACACGGCAATACAAAAGGGTAGGTCTTCTGTCTTCGCAAAACCGTAACGTTAAAGGCAGGCGCATGGGCGTATTTTCAAATCTGCATACCCCTCCTGATCTCCCCTTCCCATTTGACCATATCCCCTTCATCCATTGCCCACTTTATTTTAAATGTTTTTAATTCAATTGATTGTACTGTATATGTTTGTCTGATTGTACAATGTCCTTGAGAGCCGTTTAAAGGCGCCTTTAAATAAAATGTATCATTATTATTATTTAGCTAAAGATAATTAAGATGTGCCGGAAAAAAATTGTCGACATTTTTGTTTTTTGAAAATAAATTCATGTTGTAACGCTGCGGTGGCTTCATGATGAAGACATAGATATGAAGTCCTAACAATGCATATCTACTGAGAATGGTCAATCAATCAGTTAATCAGTTAATCAATCAATCAATCAATCAATCAATCAATCAATCAATCAATCAATCAATCAATCAATTAGTTAATATTCCCGGACATAGCAACTAAAAAACTTCAAAGCTGCTTGCAAAAAACTCTCTTTCTCTAGCTTCAGAATGATTAAATAATTTGAAAAATACTCCAAAATTGCAGGTGGGTTTTTTTTGTTGAACAATTTGCATATGCTACTGTTTTGCTGTCTTCATGATAATTGATCTTCAAATAGACATAAGACTTTTGAAAACGCACAAAGTTTGAGTTATAGATTTTTCTTCTGACTACAGTAGTAACAATGGTGAATCAATCTTCAAGTCTTCCCAGATTTTTGGAGTGAGTGTTGGAATTTGAAATCTTGAATCCTCGTTCGAAAGACAACAGACAACCGCAGCACGACGTTTTAATTATGCGAAAGAAATACTCCAATAAGACTTTTAAAAAAATGCACAAGTTCGAGTTAAAGATTTTTCTTCTCACTACAGTAGTAGGAATAGTGAACCAATCTTCAAGCCTTCAAGTTGAAATCCACCATCTGTGAATTTTATTATGTTGAAATCTTGAATCGTTGTTTGAAAGAAGACAGACAAACAGCCGCACGATGTTAAAAAAATCCCCAAGATGTACGTTGAGTTATTTATCGGTTTCAGACTCCCGGATGGCCGCACATGGCTGCAGCAGGAGCCTCAAGAATTCTCACGCAACGATGTCAGACAAATCCAACTCAAAATCCAGTCAGAATGAAGTCAAAATTAAGTCGAAAACCAGTCAAAATCCAGTAGAAATGAAGTCAAAATTAGCCGTTTTTACTTATCCGTTCGGTTAGTAAGCAACTTCCCAAAGATGTCCTGAGAGAATCTTCAGTGGTAGTGTATATTGTGGAAAGATTGAAGGGTTCTGGCGATGTTATACGAACGCAAACGTAGTCCGATGTAATCCAAGAGAGACAGAGAGACGGAGAGAGAGAGAGAGACAGAGAGAGAGAGAGAGGAGAGACAGAGAGAGAGAGAGAGACAGAGAGAGAGAGGAGAGAGAGGAGAGACAGAGAAAGAAAGAGAGTTAGAATCCAGCCGAGGAGAAATGAAGACGGTGAGATTATCAAACAGCTTCTGCTCTAGTCTCCTCCTCCTCACAGGCTCAGAGATGAGAGGGTCTGTGTGTGTGTGTGTGTGTGTGTGTGTGTGTGTGTGTGTGTGTGTGTGTGTGTGTGTGTGTGTGTGTGTGTGTGTGTGTGTGTGTGTGTGTGTGTGTGTGTGTGTGTGTGTGTGTGTGTGTGTGTGTGTGGGGGGGGGGGGGTTGAGAGGGTGTGTGTGTGTGTGTGTGTGAGACAGAGAGAAATAGAGAGAGTGATAGGGAGAGAGAGAGAGCGGTAGAGAGAGAGCGGTAGAGTGAGGGAGAGAGGAAAAGAGCGTGAGAGTGAGAGAGAGTGAGAGACAGTGAAAGAGAGAGAGAGAGAGTGAGAGAGAGAGTGAGAGAGAGAGAGTGCAAGTGAGAGAAAGAGAGAGAGAGTGAGAAATAGAGAGAGAGAGAGAAGGCAGAAGATCCTAAAAATATACTTCTCCTGATGTTTCATGTTGCTCCCACTTCACATCACTCCAGTTTCGCTTCAAGTCGCTGATACACACACACACACACACACACACACACACACACACACACACACACACACACACACACACACACACACACACACACACACACACACACACACACACACACACACACACACACTGAACCACACTATAATATGCTACACCATACACATACACACACTGCAGAAAGAATGGTTTCTATTTGGATCTATTTCAAGTTGGTATAATACTGGGATTTGTTGAGGCTCATTTATTCTCTATGTAAGATACAAATACATATACGTACCAAGCTTTCTGTCAGTATACTCTTTTATTTACTTTTTAACCTTTATTTCTACAGGTAAATCCCATTGAGACCGAAGACTCTTTTACAAGGGAGACCTGTTTTCCTTTCCCACGTTACCATTCACACACACATTCATACACCGATAGCAGCAGGCTAACTATTGACATTCACACGAGGCAAGGTGGGTGAAGTGTCTTGCCCAAGGACACAACAACCATGACACAGGTGGCAGGGCGGGGATCGAACCTCCAACCCTTCGATCATCAGCCGACCCACTCTACCAAATGAGACACAGTCGCCCCAAACAGTCTGCTTTCATTTTGAGGTATTTTTGCACGTTTTCCACAAGCTCGTGGCTACAGGACAAACCTTGCAGTACCAGCAAAAACCATAAGGGGGCAGTGTTGGGTAAAGTAGCAAATAGTTCAAACCAGAGCTCTCTTTCAACAGTAGCCTGGCACCGCCCGCCTTCTTACTTCCGCTCTATTTTCATTTCCCTTCAGTAGTCAGTCTGGGTCTGCGGTATATTTGTGGGTTTTCTCAGGATAGATTTTTACATAAACAATCATCAGCGAACAGAGGGAGTGGCTGAGAACAATGACGTTGAGGTTGTTGGCGCCAGTTTCAGTTGTAGTCAGAAGCCGGCGCATGACATACATACATCACGACCAAACGTTATGCGATTGGTTGGCAGATCCAGAGTGGCACTGGGCAGATCCAATAGTTTTAAACTTCAACAGACACCCGCCTTCAAGTGAGGTAACGTTTGTCAATTGAGCGATTCCAGTAATGAGCTCAAACCAGAGCAGTCTCTCTTTTAACCACGAAACTCAAAGAATACTTTAAGAAATGACAGAACTTTTTCGGCGAGAGGTTGTTTGAGTTGGTATGAATTAAAATTTAAACTACTACCGCACATTTCCTGCATCTGTTATTCTCTCTGCTTCACCACTGTGTGTGTGTGTGTGTCTGTGTGTGTGTGTGTGTGTATGTGTGTGTGTGTGTGTGTGTGTGTGTGTGTGTGTCTGTGTGTGTGCGTGCGTGCGTGTGTGTGTGTGTGACTGTGTGTGTGTGTGTGTGTGTGTGTGTGTTCATGCTAGAAGCTTTAGCTGCAGAGTTACATAAACATCTTTATACCGCTGCTTGTTCCAGAAGCACGGACGTGTTGTAAGAGATACAATGAGACACACACACACACACACACACACACACACACACACACACACACACACACACACACACCGCACGCTCGCTCTCTCACTCTCTCTCTCACTCTCACGCTCTCTCTCTCTCACTCTCACACACACGCTCTCTCTCTCTGTCTCTCTCTCACTCACCACACACACACACACACACACACACACACACACACACACACACACACACACACACACACACACACACACACAACACACACACACACACACACACACACACACACACACACACACACACACACACACACACACACACACACACACACACACACACACACACACACACAACACACTGCCTGTTCAGAGCAGATATGATTCACTCATCTAAGAGGAAGAGTTATGTAATCGTTTCTACTTTCATATCGACCAATCAGATTCAAGCCTGACAGACAGTGGGAGGAGTTTAAATTTACACTTTACAATGTTGATTGTCAATTATTTTTTATTTTATTTTTTACCTTTATTTTTACAGGTAAATCTACGGAAGAGGATTTGTACGGAAGATGATTAGGGCCAAACATGAAAAAAAAAATCAGAATTCTAAGAACAAAGTCAGAACATTTATTTTTTTTCATGTGTGGCCCTAATCATCTTCCGTACTCTTCCGTAGATTAGGGCCACACATGAAAAAAAAAAAGGTTAAAAAAAAAAAAAAGTTCTGACTTTATTCTCAGAATTCTGACTTTTTTTTTCATAAAACTCTGACTTTTCTTTTGTTCTTCATGAAAAAAAAAAGTCAGAATTCTGACTTTAAAGTCAGAACTACTGGTACTTGTAAGGACCAACCTCCGTGGGAGAGCCTACTTGTGCAAAAATGACTTCCCTTAGCGACTTATTGCGGGTTCGAGGGGTTCAAGAAGAAGTCGTTTGTTAATGGAAGACCAAAAGGTGAGTAAACTGTAATATGTGTTGTTTTGGTACAGGGTGCATGTCTTTTAATAGGTCCATGGTGCATGAGGTGACAGTGTGCATATTAGCTAACACATGTGCAACTCTAGGCACCAAAACAACACATATAGTTTCACGCACCTTTTGGTCTTCCATAAACGAAATGGTTTCTTCAGGAACCCCTCAAACACGCAAGAAGTCGCTAATGGAAGCCATTTTAGCACAAGTAGGCTAGGGCTACTGGCTACTCTCATGGACGGCTACTCTGCATGTGGTTTCCTCCTATTGCATAAAGCAAAGTGTCTCTCCCACAGAGGTTGGTCCTTACAAGTACCCGTAGTTCTGACTTTAAAGTCAGAATTCTGACTTTTTTTTTTCATGAACAAAAAAAAAAGTCAGAATTCCATGAACAAAAAAAAAAGTCAGAATTTCATGAACAAAAAAAAAAGTCAGAATTTCATGAACAAAAACAAAGTCAGAATTCTGAGAATAAAGTCAGAACTTTTTTTTCTTTTTCATGTCTGGCCCTAATCATCTTCCGTACTCTTCCGTAGATTAGGGCCACACATGAAAAAAAAAAAAGGTTAAAAAAAAAAAAAAAAAAAAAAGTTCTGACTTTATTCTCAGAATTCTGACTTTTTTCATGAAATTCTGACTTTTTTTTTTGCTCATGAAATTCTGACTTTTTTTTTTGTTCATGAAATTCTGACTTTTTTTTCATGAAATTCTGACATTTTTTTTTGTTCATGGAATTCTGACATTTTTTTTTTGTTCATGAAATTCTGACTTTTTTTTCATGGAATTCTGACTTTTTTTTTCATGGAATTCTGACTTTTTTTTTTGTTCATGAAATTCTTAATTTTTTTTTTGTTCATTAAATTCTGACTTTTTTTTGTTGTTGATGAAATTCGGACTTTTTTTTTTGTTCATGAAAAAAAAAGAGTGAGAATTCTGACTTTAAAGTCAGAACTACGGGTACTTGTAAGGACCAACCTACAGAAGAGTTTTAGGGCCACAGACAGGAGAGAATAAAAATCAGATAAGGAAGATTTTTTTTTCATTATGTCAAGAAATGTCAAAAATAAAGACGAATACTCCAAAATGCTATTGGAGTTAGTGGGGCATTTATGTATTTTCAGCATACTACAATTGACGTACATGTATTGGGACATCCTAAATCTTTTTCTGGCGTACTAAATAGTAGGGAGTCTCATTTTTCCTCTGATGATCATAAATTACATGTAACAGCAAACGAGACCATCAGTGCAACAAAGAATGCTATTTCTATATAGTTTTTCTTGATGCCTTTGTCATGGGTATACGCTCACCCAGGAACAACAGCTGACGTGGTAAAAACACTACCGCTTTCGTCCAAAGGGGGGCGCTAGAATTAACACAAACTGAAAGTTCCTCAGAGCACCATTAACTAACTAGTGTCAGTGAAGGCACCATCAATATATTAACTATCTAGTTTTGTGACATGTCAGTGAACGCACCATCAGAGTGAATGTAGGTCCTGGTTCTTTCACCAGGAATAAACGAGGTCAGCTTCTGTAATTACTGAAATGTATTTGCGTCTTCACACACACACGCACACACACACACACACGCACACACACACGCACACACACACACACACACACACACACACACACGCACACACACACACACACGCAGATGCACACACACACAGACGCAGACGCAGAAGCGCACACACACACGCACACACACACCTACACACAGACACACACACACACACGCACACACATACACACACACACACACACACACACACACACACACACACACACACACACACACACACACACACACACACACACACACACACACACACACACACACACACACACACACTGTATTTGCGTCCTCATACCTGGTCAGTAGGGAATAAGAGGAAGGCTAAGAGACACATCTTCAACTTCATATTTTACTTTGATCTTTTAATCTGTCTTAAAGGAATACTTCACCCAAACGTAACCAGTGTTCTATCATTATAAAATCACTATTATAATATAATGAATGAGGTTTTTCTTCCCTCAATCGCCCAGCTGTCCTGTTAGTCCTAACCCTACATTTTACCATGTGTGACGTCACGCATGGGAAAATGTAGGGTTAGACAGTGAGACCATAAAACACTCTTTCTGCCTTTTCTCAGGCTAGGATGAACCGATTTCTAAAACGTTTGCACATTTATACTACATAGGATCTCAGAGTTCAATACACCTTCATATTCCCACCGGTGAAGTAGGTTTGGAGAGTGGGAACTTGAGAGGGGAGATGAGACAAGATGAATTTCAATGTAGCCATTGACTAATAAAGTAACTTCACTTAATTATGGCTTAAGGGAGCGGCCCTAGATAAGAGTAAAATTTGTTCGCAATTTTTCAGAGATAACGATTTGGTATTAACAGGTGGATGCTCAGACTCCAGGGATTAATATCTTAATGTCTAATTTAATACACACACACAGAAGCGCACGTAGACAGAGAAACACACACACACACACACACACACACACACACGCACGCACGGACAAAACACACACACACACACACACACACACACACACACACACACACACACACACACACACACACACACACACACACACACACACACACACACACACACACACACACACACACACACACACACACACACACACACACACACACACACACACACTCTTGCTGGGTGTTAATGAGCCTTGGGATCAATTGTGATGAGCCACAGTGGATTTCCTGTCCTTCAGATCCTTGACTCTTCCTTTGTGTGTCTATCTGTGTGTGTGCCTTTGTGTGCGTGTCTCTGTCTATGTGCGCTTGTGTGTGTGTGTGTGTGTGTCTATCTGGATGTGTGTGTGTGTGTCTATCTGTGTGTGCGTGTGTGTGTGTGTGTGTGTGTGTGTGTGTGTGTGTGTGTCCATCTCTGTGTGTGTGTGAATGTGCGTGTGTGTGTTCAGGTATGTTTTACTAATCAATAGACAAACTGCTTGATCAGAGGTGAGCAGAATGTCAGTAGCAGGTCACACGCACACACAGACACACACACACACACACACACACACACACACACACACACACACACACACACACACACACACACACACACACACAGACACACACACACACAGACACACACACACACACACGCACAAGATAATGTTCGATTCCCGCCCTGCCACCTGTGTCATGGTTGTTGTGTCCTTGGGCAAGACACTTCACCCACCTTGCCTCGTGTGAATGTCGATAGTTAGCCTGCT
>CM047508.1:1375058-1382558 GCA_026122265.1 Ammodytes dubius | reverse complement strand
AAGCAATCCATTGGACATCTATAATGACGAGGAGCTGATTGAGAGGTTTCGATTCTGTAGGAGAGATCTGTTTGAATTAATCGAAGAGCTGACACCAGACTTGGAGTTTGTGTCGGACCGCAACGCAGCGTTACCACCATCCCTGCAACTGCTGATTGCCCTTCGGTTTTATGCGAACGGGGCATTCCAAAACACGGTGGGCGATATGGTGTGTGTTCCGGTATCCATGGAATCGTGGGCTGCATAGACGGAACCCATGTGCAGATCCAGGCCCCATCTGACAACGAGTATCTGTACGTTAACCGTAAAGGTTATCATTCGGTTAACGTACAGATAGAGCCTGCGCCTGTTGGTCTGGACACTCTCCATTGAAGTTTTTGCAAAAACCAGAAATCTGGGCTCACGTTTTCAATTGGTTCTATCTAATATGGGCGCCCCAGAGCCCTTTGTATGGTGCTCTGGGGAGGACGTAACCGGATGACGACAGTGACGTGCATGCGACGTCGAAGCCGTGATAGTAAACAACAAAGATGGCTGCGGATATGTTGTGTGAGTTTGAGACTGCTTTGGCCTCGACCCTTAACGATTTGGAAGACGGCACTCAAATCTTTCATTAGCAAGTAAGTGGAATGTTCTGTTTTGCCGACCGACCACGGCAAACGTTTCATTTAACAGTTTAACAGCTGTTCGCTAAACGAACGGGGCTTAATACGTCACCTTGTGCATCGCTCTGATTGGTTGTAGTGCTATACAACTGCGTGCAGTGGTATTTGAAATGCACGAGTAGGAGCCGCCCCTTGAGTTGGGAATTACTATTGATCGTGGCCAGACCCTCTATCGTTCAAGATATCAGGGTCTGGATTTCCAGGCTATGAATCTGGTGCACTTTGAGAGGAAAATTAAGAGGCTAAATGTGAAGAATTTTGTGTGAAAAAATTATTTGGAGACACAGTGTCAGATGAATTAGAAGCTATTGAAGAAGGAAACATGGATTTTCCATAATAATATTGATTTGAAAGAAAATATTATGCAGGGTCCTCTGGGATGGGCTTGGTTCTCTTTTTCTTTTATGGGTAATAAAATATAATGAATGTATTTAAATTATTTAAAAACTAAAAGGGCCATATTACATTATACCTTTAAAATCGGCCGTGCGGCCCGCGGGCCGTAGTTTGGACACCCCTGCTCTAACCAATACACCACAAGCGCCCCAAAGAGAGATTATTTTTGTGACTCTATACTCTATACTTTGTATTTTCATGAAAATGTTGCATAATGGGCCTTTAACTAATGTTGAGATAATGTCCGTTAAAGATGGTTGTATAGAAGAAATATGAATATGCAGACAAGACAAGGTTTAGTCACATAAATGTACATTTTGGACATTTGATTTATAATTATATGAAGGAAGACATGTTATGGAAGATAAAATGACAAAGAGTACCTAAGAAATTATTTAAAAGCATTGTACAAACCTGAGACAGATAAAAAAAAATTATAAATCCCGCCCTCCTTCATACGGATTTTCATTGCTGTCTTAACAGTGTAAATAAGAACATGTTCTTAAGAACTTGCCTGTTTAAATAAATGTGAAAAAAACTAAAACAAACAGTCCAGCAGTCCAGGTGTGAGCTCAGTGCTGTATATAAACAGGTGAGTATTCCTTCACCAGACACACACCTGCCTGCTCTTCACTCTCTCTGCATCACGCATCAGCACCACTGCAAAGGTAACATTTTATACGTTAACTATCCATCTATCTATCTATCTATCTATCTATCTATCTATCTATCTATCTATCTATCTATCTATCTATCTATCTATCTATCTATCTATCTATCTATCTATCTATCTATCTATCTATCTATCTATCTATCTATCGATCTATCTATCGATCTATCTATCTATCTATCTATCTATCTATCTATCTATCTATCTATCTATCTATCTGCACCACTGCAAAGGTAATTCACTTTACATTCAATATGTTCAATATGATCAACAGAAACACAGCTTTTCTTGATGCTCATTACCACAAATTTACACTATTTTCCCTGTTAAATGTTTCTCTACAGATGGCTCTACCTTTCCACTTGGTGTTCCTCCTCTGTCTGACCAGCGGGCTGATGATTTCAGGAACTGTAAGTAAATATGTTTTTGATAAATCAAAGAATGCAAGTTCACCTCAAGTACTGCATTTATACTGTAAGTTTAAATCAAATGTATATGTGAAGCATATATGGGTTGTAGACCCATTAAAGAAAGGCACCAGTCACACATACAGTTGAGGACAGAAGTATTAGCCCCCTTATGAATTTTTAATTTTTTTAACCCTCGTAATGTACTCCCGACTGACTTACACCCATGGTCCTCTGGGGTCATATTGACCCCAAATGGTTTGGTGTTTTTTAAAGCCTAAAGTATAAATTGTCAATACATTTTGTGTTACACCTTTACTCTGACTTGAGTCCAACCCATTATCACAAATAGTTGCCTTAGTTTTGGAATTTTAGGCCAACGGACCTTGTTTACATAAAAATATACAATTGTTTCGATTTAAAATTAAATAAAAAAAAATAAAAAAAAATCCTTAACATGATTTTGACTATATGACTCATTAGAGAGTGGCTTATGTCAAAGGTTAGTGAAAAAACAGTTTTTGAATCACTTAGATTTTTTGAATAGGAGCAAATACAAACACCCATGGTCCTCTGGGGTCATATTGACCCCGCCCGGTTCGGCTGTATTTTAAAGCCTATAAAGTATAAATGATAAATTAATTTTGTGTTACACCTTTAGTCTGACTTGAGTCCAACATTACCACAAATATTTCCATTAGTTTTGAATTTAGGGCCAACAGACCTTGTTTATATAAAAGTATGCATTTTTGGATTTAGACAAACCAGGCAGGGTCAGTTCTCGCCTGGTTTGACTGTTTCTAAGGCAAAAAGCATAAATAATCACTAACCTCAGTTTTTCAGATTTTTACTCAACTTTATCCTCACTCTTTACCTGACATATTTAACATTACAACACGTAAAACCTTTCAAAAATGTACTTTTTAGAAGTGAGTCACCCTCGATTTGTCCCTCAGTTGCATGCGAGGCAGGTAGTTATTGAGTGATCTTTGCTGATTCACTTCATTGCATTTTGTTGAACTTGGTTCAAAAGGAGCTCACACACCTCTAAGGTAAAGCCTGCTGCCTACTGATCATGCTGCCTGTCTCAGACTAAGGTTTGAAATGGTGCAGAGTCTGCCAGAAACGATCTGTTTATGTGTTTTGTTTTCTACTAATACTGACCCTGGTCATTTGTCCAAATAGCAATTATTTAAGCTTTTTAAAGAAAACTAGTATGTTTGGAAATGCTATGTTGAAAATTCCTTGCTCTGTTAAAAAAAGCACTTTTAGATGTTAAAATGAGAAACCTCAAAGAGACATTTCCAAGCTGATTAGATGAATGTGTTCTATCCACAGTGGTCCGCCAACATCGAGCGCCGCGCCGCAGGTTGGTAACTTGTCTTATTTCTACATGTTCTATATTGTTGGTAGCTTGACTTTTTTATTTT
This sequence comes from Ammodytes dubius, assembly GCA_026122265.1. Taxonomy (NCBI): domain Eukaryota; kingdom Metazoa; phylum Chordata; class Actinopteri; order Uranoscopiformes; family Ammodytidae; genus Ammodytes; species Ammodytes dubius. The sequence goes on along the minus strand of CM047508.1, from coordinate 1,378,990 downwards.
TTACTTGTTCCATGTTTAAAATTTAATTACATTAATATCAGAAGTTCCTACAGACAACATGATGTCCTCTGGTTATCTGGAATACCACTGGACCAAGAGACAGTAGCTCTGATGACGTGTGATGTGTCAACAAAAAAGTGCAAAAAAAAAAAAAATCCAAAACGGCCTCTCTTCTCTTCTATAACACAGGCTGTCCTCCTGGTTGGACTGCTGTGGGCAATCGCTGTTTCATCGCTCAACATCATAAAAATAACGCGCACGGTGCATTGGTACGTATCTATTAAAGCTGCTACGAGGAACTTTCAGTTTGTGTTCATTCTTGCGCCCCCTTTGGACTAAAGCGGTAGTGTTTTTCACTATGCCAGCTGTTGTTCCTGGGTGAGCGTACCCATGAAAAATGCATCAAGAAAAACTAGAAAATGCATTTCCTGCAGAAAATGTGTGTGAATGCTGAAAAAGCTGACGCTAAACTGGATAGCTGAGTATGATTATTTGAAAAAGTTTAAAAAGATTTCATTAGTTTAAAAGGAGTTGAAAAGTTGTATATAGACATTTGAATATGATTTCTTGATGAAATGAAGAATAAGTTGAAAGAAAAAACTGTGAAATAGTAATTTAAAAGACTTGAAGCTAAACTACATTGATGGCTTGAATTGATATGAGGGAGGACTCTTTCCAGTTAGACATACAGAACATATCAGTGTGTTAGCCACCGAGCTAACCAAAGCTAACCCCAGTCAAGGAGGTGGAGAGGCTTCTGCTCTGGGCCCCGTGAAGAGGAAGGGAGGAGCTTCGGTGGAGCTTGGATCTGAGTCTTCTGTTTACAAAACAATACCAGCAAATGTTACTATGTTAAATCCAGCCAGAGAGAGGAGGACTGTGCTGATAAACACTCCACCACATATTCTAGTGGGGCAGAAGAAGTGATCACTGAGAGGGATTATTTTTGTGTGACTCTATAATTGATATTTTCATTATAAAGTTGCATAGTTTGCCTTTAAAGACCAGTTTGCGTCAGTCTCAGAACTGTATAATGATGTGTTTTCTCTGTCTCCCCCATCAGGTGCACTGCTTGACGCTTGGTGGAAATTTGGCCTCAATCCACAATTGGAAGGAAAACGAATTGGCTAGGAGACTGGTTGGAGATGACCAGGCCTGGATCGGGTTAACCGATACAATTCATGTGAGAATAAATTAAATGTATAAACAGTCCCCTACCGGACGCCCATGCAGGACTCTGTTCAGGGTCTCTAAGAAGGCGGAATAATCTGAACTGTCTGGACAGACCTGGTAGCAGAGTCGGTCCCCTGTGGCCCAAAAGGGTAGTGCGGGTAAACTGTGAACGTCTGGGGGAGGGCCCTGTCTTCAACTGACACCTTTCTGTCTCCCTGTGGAGGTTGGGGACATTGAACCCAAGTGATCAATGTTCACGTTGCATTTGCTCATTGAGCGTTTTTACGTCAACAGATCCCTCCAAGACAAAGTTGGAGACATGTTTAAACATGCCCCTTATTTATTCATGAAATCTAAAATATGAAAGTATTTATGTAGCCACATATCCACTATCTGTGATTAGGAATGTTGTTCAGTCAGTTTTCTCTTCCAGGAGGGGAGATGGCTGTGGTCCGATGGCTCTAAGGTGGACTACACAGCCTGGGATCACGGAGAGCCCAACAGCCATGGGTGGGGAGAGGACTGTGTGACCATCAAATCATGTACGAATATTATTTATTTTTTCTTCCTCTGGTAATTTTTAATTTAGAAGAGAAATTCATACCTGAAATAATATGTGGTGTATTTGTGTGTTTTAGTAAAAGAGTCAAAGAGTTTGAGTTGTTTTGGTAATGAATCAATAAGGAGAACGCTCATAATAACACTGTACTGGAGTTAGGCAGCAGATACTGTAATATAGCCTCCACTACGTAAAGAAATGTCTTCTGGCTAACTTTTCATTTGTTAATGTTTTATTAGTTTGATGCATTATCCCTGTTTAATAAACCTGCATAAATACACACATATATATATATATATATATATATATATATATATATATATATATATATATATATATATAGTATATATAACTATATATAGTTGTAGGTGAAAATTCAACTTGTCAACAGTCATTTTAATAATTGATTATTTCCTCTCTTCAGCTGGCAATGGTTGGCATGATTACCCATGCGACTGGCGTTTTCCATTCGTCTGTTCCCGTGATCAGTGAAGCCTCCGGCCTCTCTACCATGTGACCCACTAGGATGACGTCACGGCTTCTTTGATATTTTATTTCCATATAAGAGAACTTTCTCTAAATGATTCACTTTCTACTGAAAGCTTTTCCAATCAACCCCTCTGTAATCAGTAATATCACAGACTGTAGATCAGTCATAATCACTAACGTCGGGTAGATTTTAACTGATATATTATACCCATCAGAACCTGTTAAATTGAAACATACAAGGCAAATGGAAGAACTATTATTTTATTTCCCCCCAAGTCTCATAAAACGAATGAAAAGGGGCTATCAAGGGGGGACCCTAAAAATAGTGTAAAGTTATAAGAATCCCTGAATTGAATACACGTTAGGTGAAAATCCTCTGAACACATGTTGCCTTTTGAAAAACCAGGGCCAGCAGCAGCTCGAATTGTAATAAGTAAACTGTCTTAACTGGTCGATAATGTAACGAATGCTGAGCCCAAATCGTCATAACCTTTTGGGCAAAATTAACAATTTATGAAGCGAACCAAATATTTTTTCCTAATATTGAAAGGATTAATTTGTGTTTAACACTAAACCCTACATTGAATCGATTAGCCCTTTAATCCATATATTATCGACTCACTGTATAATGTAAACAAACTATCACACTATAAATATCTAGCTCACTCCATCATGTAATAGGTTGTTATTTATTGGCAAAGAGTTATTCAAATTTTTCTAAAATTATTATTACATTTTGGGTCATTGTTAAGTTTAGGACTCTTACCTTCTGTAATGTCAGTGAGCAGCTTGAAGGGACCGAAGAAATCATGTGAGCGCAATCGCCTGGGTACAAATCACCCGACGTTAGTATTCTCTTAACAGAGGGGAACTTCTCTTGTGATTTGTTCATTTCCTGTCATATATATTCATCTAAATCTCAATCAATGAAAAAAGAAAAAAAGTGGATTCCACAAATAAAAATAATCTTGAAGCATAAAGTGTTTCTGGTGTGAAATCTGTATTCCCAGCTCAGAATATTATGGATTACTGCACGGGCACACCGGGCACAGGCCCAGGGGCCCAAGGGCTCAGGGGGGCCCTTAGCCAGAGATACTGATAGTAACTGTTCATGTTGCATAGTCAAAGAGCTCAGTCACTGATGTCAATAACAGGGTCAATAACAGGGTCCAAAAAGGAATAGCCTAAATATAAGGATAGTCATTCAAATGTTAACAAGATAGAAATCATCATGGGCCCCTCAACTAGTAGGGGAGAAATACAAAAGCAAGTTAAAAACAACAGCATTACTAGCTCTGTCTAAGGGGCTCCATGAGGGGCCTTGAAGGCCCCCCTCACACATACACAAATAAGCTTTCTATGTGTGAATTCTAAATTGTTCATAAAAAGTAGCTATCTACCCTGTATCTGTTAAAAATGGGCCCCTCCATAATATAACATGTATAGGGAACATAGTATGATGAGTCGGTGTTGACTGTCTTTACTAACACCTGCTTTGCTGTTCCTACACAATGCTTCACACACACACACACACACACACACACACACACACACACACACACACACACACACACACACACACACACACACACACACACACACACACACACACACACACACACACACACACACACACACACACACACACACACACACACACACACACACACACACACACCTGCTTTGCCGCTCCTACACAATGTGCACAAAT
>CM047508.1:1365058-1367558 GCA_026122265.1 Ammodytes dubius | reverse complement strand
TGTGTGTGTGAATGGTAACGTGGGAATGGGAACAGGTCTCCCTTGTAAAACTAAATATCAGAGAAGGATGGGGACTGGAACGCAGGGTGTGTTTATGCTGAAGCATTGCACTCTGGGTAGTGCACAGTGGTATGTCAATTAATTCTGTGTGTGTGTGTGTGTGTGTGTGTGTGTGTGTGTGTGGTGTGTGTGTGTGTGTGTGTGTGTGTGTGTGTGTGTGTGTGTGTGTGTGTGTGTGTGTGTGTGTACTTCATTTTAACAGCAGAGAGATAAAAGCTAAAAGCTACAGTGAGTCATTACAGAAACGCTTTGTAACATCAGCTCAACCCACCTCAACTGTGAGTGTGTGTGGTGGAATTAAAGGTGCTGTCTGTCTGTCTGTCTGTCTGTCTGTCCTTCTGTCCGTCTGTCTGTCTCTCTGTCCTCCTGTCTGTCTGTCCTTCTCTCTGTCCGTCTGTCTGTCTGTCTGTCTGTCTGTCTGTCCTTCTGTCTGTCTGTCTCTCTGCCTCTCCTTCTGTCTGTCTGTCTGTCTGTCTGTCCGTCTGTCCGTCTGTCTGTCTGTCTGTCTGTCTGTCCTTCTGTCTCTCTGTCCGTCCGTCCGTCTGTCTGTCTGTCTGTCTGTCCTTCTGTCCTTCTGTCTGTCTGTCCTTCTGTCTGTCTGTCTGTCTGTCCTTCCGTCTGTCTGTCTGTCTGTCTGTCTGTCTGTCCGTCCGTCCGTCTCTCTGTCTGGATGTCTGTCTGTCCTTCTGTCTGTCTGTCTGTCTGTCTGTCTGTCTGTCTGTCTGTCTGTCTGTCTGTCTGTCTGTCTGTCTGTCTCTCTGTCCGTCTATCTCTCCGTCTGTCTGTCTGTCCTTCTGTCTGTCTGTCCGTCTGTCCGTCTGTCTGTCCGTCTATCTCTCCTTCTGTCTGTCTCTCTGTCCTCCTGTCTGTCTGTCCTTCTGTCTGTCTGTCTGTCTGTCTGTCTGTCTGTCTGTCTGTCTGTCTGTCGAGTTGGTAGATAGTGGCGTAAAACATTAACTGACTCGCCCATATAAGGCCGCATTGTAAGGACTTTTTGCATATTTTATATTTCAACGTTTACATTTGTTAGATTAGCACAACCTTCAGTTTGGCACTGTGTCTGTATATGAAAATGTCAAAGTATTCAAATTCATTCACATACACACACACACACACACACACACCTAACGGCCCCCACACACATCCTACCTCTACTGCGCGTCTACCTCGCGTCTGCGTCTGACTTTTGGTCACAGACTGTGAAATCAACGTAGAGCGAGCACACATCCAACCTCAGACGCACTGCTGAGGCGCGTCGGAGGCACGTCTGCAGCGCCGCTCCCCTTCACCTCAGGAGGCTCGCCTATTTTTTTCTGAGAGCAGCGCGTCTCTCTCGCGTCTCTGTGCTTTAACTGATAGAGAAATACTCTGCTGACAGTCATACCAGCAGCATTCACTCTAGTTACACGTTTACCCGGTGTGTTTATTTCAAAATAAAACATCCCTCAGTCGTATACGCGAATAATCCCTTTATTTCACGATTTAATTGTGCAATCAAAATCCGAGGGATTTAAAACCTAATTTTCAATTAGTTCTGGCATTTCATTTTTGGATAAATGACACATATAGAGATCCAATATAGTGAAGAAATAAAAAAGATCATGATGAGCGCAACAGTTTTCCGTTGCTCTATCTGTGTCTACGGCCTTCTTCTTCCCCGACCACACCCCCCTCTCTCTCTCCCGTATAAATCAGTAAAGTGATTTTTGAAATACTCTGCTGAGAGTCATATTGACTTCATACTGGAAGCTTTCGCTGTAGTTTCACCATTTCCTGGTGTGTCCCCTTCAAAATAAAACTTCCAACAAGCGAAAATATGGCAAAAGAAAAGAAAATAAATGGCAATGGGGCGCACGGATTACTGTCCAGACTCAATATAAATCATATGCATCATAGATGACATGAAATAACTTCATTTTTAATGGGAATTATCTATGAAAACTCTATGTAGAAAGATAGGGCTTTTAGAAGCAGCGCTGCAGCAGCAGCAGCTGCTGAGACGTTGCATGTGTGGCCGAGAAAAGTCCGAGAGAGGCAGCAGTAAGGTAACGCGACGCGCTCCAGAGGTAGACGCAGGATGTGTGTGGGGGCCGTAATACTTCATAGAAGTGACAGTAGTATCCTACTGTAAATACTCATTTAACTACCGTTATACAAAGGGTATGTAAACAAAGGGGGGCCACTGTGGCTAGCAACGTATCTATTTACAGAGCCTAGGCTGTGTATTAACACTGGATTGTTTTACACTGGACAGGTGAGGTTTGTGTCCTTGAGCAAGACACTTAACCCCAAACTGCTCCAGGGGCGCTGTACTATGGCTGACCCTGTGTGAGGACCCCCTCTGGAGTGTGTCTGTCTGTCTGTCTGTCTGTCTCTCTGTCCGTCTATCTCTCCGTCTGTCTGTCTGTCCTTCTGTCTGTCTGTCCGTCTGTCCGTCTGT
>CM047508.1:1355058-1360058 GCA_026122265.1 Ammodytes dubius | reverse complement strand
TGACCTCATGGAATGTGAGAGATTGTGTCAAATTGGAACACACTTGTAGATGACTTTAACTAGAAGAAAGTCTGGGGTATTCCTCATACATTTTCATTTTTCATTTAACCTTTAGGGCCTATTTGCACTCCAGAGATCAATTGAGGTGTGTGTGTGTGTGTGTATGCAGGGGCGCCGTAATGGGGTGAATAGTTAGGACGATTCTAAGGGCCCGTGACTGGCAGGGGCCCAAAAATATTAGAATTTAAGGATTTAAAAAAAATTAAATAAACCTGTCATCGTTAATCAATAATCTCCACTAATAAAACATTGTCTATAACGTGAAATAAATAAAATGAATGGTTAATTTAAAGGTTTTCTGACAAAGTAACAATTTCAAAACTCTGTACACCCCCTTTATTTAGAAGTAATGGTTTGGTCCGCTTTTCAAACAGCTGCGCATCCCGTGCGACTACACAACAACTTTCTATCATTTAAAGGTGTAGTCAGTGATTCTGGAGAACGCTTGTTGCCAGTGAATATCTCCTCATGATCTGCTACCTGTCTGTACTGTGTGAGTGACTATGTGCTGAAAAAAAATCCAGTGTTTATACACAGCCTGGGCTCTGTAATTGGGCATGTCGCTAATAGGTACGGCGGCCTTCCTTTGTTTACATGCAACTTAACAGCAGCATACACCAGCTCTGCTTCTTGGTAATCAAACTCTACATCCGCTGTCACCGTTTCTGAGAAGAAGCAAGAAGCCAGGGGCGCAAACCACACACACACACACACACACACACACACACACACACACACACACACACACACACACACACACACACACACACACACACACACACACACACACACACACACACACACACACACACACACACACACACACACACACACACACACACACACACACACACACACACACACACACACACACACTTAATATGCATGATAAGGGGTATATGTGAGTGTGCTTGTGGTCAATGAAGCCTGCATGTCAGAATTTAGAGATTACCCAGATAACCTGATGCATGATATGAATTAACACCCACCCACACACACACACACACACACACACACACACACACACACACACACACACACACACACACACACACACACACACACACACACACACACACACACACACACACACACACACACACACACACACACACATACACACACACACACACACACACACACCACACACACACACACACACACTATCTCTCTCTCTCTTACATCTAAACATTAATTTGAACTTTTCAGTAAACCAGTTAAAATGCTGTAATTTTGTTACAAGACATGTCATCAACTTTACTAAGTTACATTTCTGATTCAGTACAAACTATATATTAAATTAAACCATAATCAATATATTTTCTTTAATCACAAGACAACACTTAACCTAATGTAGGTTATTCAATAATATTATTTGTTTTGTGCATTTTAATAACGAATGTACGTATATGTCTAAATATAATTTCATGTGTAAAGATCAAAGCAGTAAAGGCCGAGAAAATAATAATATTTGTGGATGTTGAATTTTATCTGATTCAAAATATTAGATTGTTAAAGATTAATCATACAAATCATAAATCAAAACAGTGAAAACTGGGCTCCAGGTTTTGTCTTTTATTTTTATTTAAAGATATAAGAGAGACGATTCATCATTTAAAATAAGCAATCATAGTGCGGCAATAACACAGCTAGATACAACAATTATATATATGTTGAAAAGAAATCCCCTCACAAAAGAAATCACATTATCGTGAGATTTTAAAGCAAAATATGAATGCACATTTTTTTTGTAAATTATAATAAAACAAGATTTAAGAAAAAGTATAAAATCACATAATAGACCAGACCCACCCTATGTGACGGGGTGCTAAAAAAGAAAACAAATCATTATTAACTATATTAACAAATGGGTTGCCCTTGTGGTGTATTGGTAAGAGTAAAGAGATAATAGTCATTCCCCTCTCTGACCCATTTCATCTCTGTCTCTACAAAAGGTCTTATAAAAAGCATAAAATTGCCCCAAAAATTAGCTTGAAAAATCAGCAAAAAATAAATAAAAAATGTTGCCAGCGGTAGCAATAAAAATGCCCAAAAAATTATCTTAAAAAAATATGTACAACAACAAACTAATACATAATTATATACAATAATTAAACCTGCTTTTACTTAAAGGGGAAAACTTTTTTTCATCAGAATTATTTTCAACAATAATTAAACCCGCTTTGACTTTATACTAAATCATTATGAGATGTAAGTTTCTCTAGAACCACTTCCATGCTTTGTTAAATTCCAAAATGTTATAATAATAATAATAATAAAAAACAAAAAAAAAGTTAAGAAAGTGGTTTACATAGTTGAACCAGGACTAAACAATTTAAGGAGGCAATGAGAGGCAACACATACAAATCAAGCAACTGAAATAAGACAAAAATAATATATGATTAAAAAAAAAAACAATGTTAATATTTTTTGATGTGACAATAACCTTCATCACTGCCTGACTGTCTGCCTCTCATTTTTAAGATGACATTTGAACATGTGCATATTAAAGGTATAGTTCAGTATATTTGAAGTGTGGTTGTATGCTATACTTATGCATAGTTACAGTGCAATCACTATAAGGAGTTTGGGGGAGACGTGGCTGTAGCAGAAGTCAGCATTGTACCGTTGCAGAGGGGGCCAGAGGAAAAACAGCTGCACAAGTTGACGCAGTAATACATGGTCGAACTACGCTTGAAAAAAAGTCAAAAAATAAACACCTGTCTGCCGATGAGGTGCAGCCTATCTGTCTGCAAATCAGCAGTGAAAAAATCCTGAATTTAGTGAACAATTGAACGGATATTTAGTTTTTTAGGAAAGCTTTTATATGCACGGCAGAAACAGAAAAAAAAGTTTTTCTGCTGGCCTCCTCTGCAACAGTACAAGGCTGACTTCTGCTTCAGCCACGTCTCCCCAAAACGTTTTTAAATAACTGCGCTGTTTGCCATCTACATAAGTAACACACACTAACTATTATAGTACCTCATACAACCTCATACAACCCCACTTCAACAGTACTGAACGACCCCTTTAAGCCTCTACTCACTTGGTCTTATACAGGACGCAATCGCCCCAATCACACAGAGAGCCACCAGCAGAATACTGACCACTACACATCTCACTTTATAAAACGTGGAATAGAACCCAAAGGGATCTCTGTACATCAGGAGAGTTTTGGTTGTTGGCAGACACTGATACTCTGAGTATATAACTGCACACCAATACTCCCCTGTGTCCTCCAGAGAGACATTTAAGATAGTAACCGACCTGCCAGAGGTAATTATTCTGTTCTGATCAAACTCCCTTTGATAAACGACACTGCCGTTTGTTTGTTTCGACTTCATGAACCAATAGAATCTCTCACCTTCACTCAAATCTGCGATACATCTGATAGTGACATTTTCTCCTCCTGAGAAGAGCTCTACATCAGGGGGGCCAAATTTGGGGCACACCAACAGTTCAAAATAATTCCTACTGTGATAGCTTTGACACTCGTACCAACCTGAGTCACTTAATGCTAACGATGAAAACACCAGTGACTCGTTTTGGAAAACTTCTCGTCCTTGGCTTATCTTCCTCCAACGTGGCTTGTCATCACCGGAGCCATCGCACTGCAACACGGCCGTCTCTCCCACCGAGCGGTAGATTGTCTCTCCTGGTATTTCTACCAGTACAGGGCGACTGCTGACACACTGCTGTTGGTTCATCACAAGACAAGTGAACTCCCCCTCGACTGGTGTCGTGATGTTGGACTGACGAGGACCTGATGCTTTTTTCACCACCTGAAATCCTCCTTTAGCAATGTCCGTCACCGATGTCAAACCGTCCTGAAAAACTCTCGTCCATATTGTCTCTACCCCATAAGAGGATCCATCATCCATGAGCCACTGGATTTCCAGACCGTCAGCCGCGTCCTCACATGGCAGGTCCACTGTGTCTCCACCTCCCAGTGGGAAAACTTTTCCCTCATCTGTCCGACTACAAATAATAATACTGGTGTTTCTCTGGAATGTCACATTGCCATCGGTCCAACACTCCTCTTGGTACAGACCTGAGTCTGAATGGGTCAGATTGTCGATCCTGTAATGAGAAACCTTGTCTCTGATGTAAACTGTCAGTCGTTGTTTCAAGCCGTCCGGTAGTGTGGAGTTCTCAGACGAGGAGTCAGAGGTGTTCCATAGGACAAGCTTCTCCTCTCCAACAGACCTGGAGATCAGGCAGGAGGAGTTGACCTTGTTATCGGGTATGAAGGTGTGAGAGCTAAAGCCTCCTTTGATGAAGATTTGTTCTTCTGAGTGAATGTTGCTGATGAAAGCAAACAGCAGCAAGACGAGGTGTGCGACTGCAGCCATTCTGCTCCGAGGTCTCAGTGTGACTGTCACTCAAAACACTGACGCCAACAGCTCCGTGTCAACGCTCTTCAGCAGCTTCTGAGAACCGCAGGTCTCTACGTCATGGAAAACTTTCAAGCACGAGGCTCCTTATCAAGTCATCTTATGTCCTTTTCAGAGAATTTCAGATCGATAGATTAGACAAACATATCGTGAGGCAACTTCTGAAAAACATCCTGTGTTGTTATCTTGAGTTTACGGGGACAGGAAATAAGTGCTGCTGATGCAAATCTGTGGTATTAGCAGGGGAAGTCCAGGTTGAAGTGACACATTAGCTGGGGGGGGGGGGAGGGGGGTTACAGCCTAGTGGGGGATTTAACTTATCCTTTATTATTGGTTTGACTCTTTTTATATTTTCACCTCAAATTGTCTTACTTTACTTTAAGTGTGTTTTGGTAATTTATTTTCTTTATTTGTCAATTTACACAAGGTCCATCGAAATAAGTTCAAGTTCCCACACTCCACAGGGGGTCAGAGCGCAGGGTCAGCCATAGTACAGACAGACAGACAGACAGACAGACAGACAGACAGACAGACAGACACACTCCA
>CM047508.1:1317558-1350058 GCA_026122265.1 Ammodytes dubius | reverse complement strand
TAGACAGAGACACAAAATGGAGTCGCAGCAAATACACAGAGACACAAAATGGAGTCACAGTCAGAAGGGTCTGAACAGAAAGAGAGGGGGTAAGGTCATAGATCATGGAGCTCTGGAGAAAAACACATTGTAGACATTTCCACCGAGCGGGAGTGTGTGTGTGTGTGTGAGAGAGTGTGTGTATGTGTGTGTGTGTGTGTGAGGGTATGTGTGTGAGAGTGAGTGTGTGTGTGTGAGAGAGTGTGTGTGTGTGTGTGAGGGAGTGTGTGTGTGAGAGAGAGAGAGAGAGAGTGTGTGTGTGTGTGTGTGTGAGTCTGTATGTGTGTGTGACTGGCACTTTCATGATGTTTGTGTCTGTGTGAGTGTCTCTGTGTGTGTGTGTGTGTGGGTGAGTGTGCGTGCGTGCGTGTCTGTCTGTCTGTGTGCGTGCCTCTGTGTGCGTGTATGTCTGTCTGTCTGTCTGTGTGTGTGTGTCTGTGTGGAGGGCACTTTCAAGGTGTGTGTGTGTGTGTGTGTAAATGTTAGTGTGTTGTTTTGTGGGGTTCAGTGTTTTGTAGGCCCCTTTTACAAAGACATTTCTGAATTTCGACGATCCGCCAATTTTACCACCAGATTATTTGTGGCTTGCATGGGCAGTGTAAAAGGGGCTAATGTCTTCATCCATTTGTGTGTGTGTGTGTGTGTGTGTGTATAATATATGTGTGTGTGTGTGTATACTATATGTGCGTGTCTGTCTGTGTGTGTGTGTGAGAGAGTGTGTGTGTGTGTGTGTGTGTGTCACTAATCGCACTTCAGGATGAGGATATGGAGATCACATGACCAGTCAGACGGTTTTAGGGTTGTTCTTGTTTTTGGCATAAATATGGAAATGTTCTGGGACACAAAGGTTGCGTTCCGAATCTCATACTCTTTCTTTTTTCTATTCTACATACTACATCCGACGATAAAAATAATCTAGTTAGGATGCAGTAGGCATACTATTGGGACATACTTTACTCTCTTATTTCATCATAACATTGCGCCTTGATCTTGCCTCTTGCTTTTATATCCGTCGCATCCCCGTTTGTTTTCACATGGAGGCTTCGTCGATGTGACGTCACTTCACGTGCGCACTGGATTGTGGGTCAGAATCGCCCAAATAGGATGCACTTTTCAACACTAACAATCTTGGCCGCATGAAGTAGGACATCCGGGTACTTCTAACCATCCTAAATCTGGCCACAAGAATCGGGACATCCTAAATCTTTTTTCTACAAACTATATAGTAGAAAGTATGCGATTCGGAACGCAACCAAAAAGACACAAGAAAATAAAATGGCCGACTCGTCCTTCATCTCAAACCAGCTCAGGAGTGAAATACAACTCCCATAATGCAACAGGCACAGGCGCAAATCACACCCCCATGGAAGCTTAAAAAGGTGCTACGAGGAACTTTTAAATATTTCTGTAACAGTCTAATTTTTCCTCTGATGATCATAAATTACATATAACAGCAAACGAGACCATCAGTGCAAAGAATGCTATTTTTATATAGTTTTTCTTAATGCCTTTGTCATGGGTATACACTCGCCCAGGAACAAAAGCTGGCGTAGTAAAAACACTACTGCTTTTTGTCCAAAGGGGGCGCTATAATTAAGACACACTGAAAGTTCCTCGGAGCACCTTTAAGTATAGACTTAAAGTGTGTGTGTGTGTGTGTGTGTGTGTGTCCCTGAGCTGGTTGAATTGAAGGAGAGTTGAACCTTGAACACACAAACATAAACCCTGCGTTCCGAATCTCATACTTTCTACTATATAGTATGTAGAAAAAAGATTTAGGATGTCCCGATTCTTGTGGCCAGATTTAGGATGGTTAGAAGTACCCGGATGTCCTACTTCATGTGGCCAAGATTGTTAGTGTTGAAAGCAGCATCCTATTTGGGCGATTCTGACCCACAATCCGGTGCGCACGTGAAGTGACGTCACATCGACGAAGCCTCCGTATGAAAACAAACGGGGATGCGACGGATATAAAAGCAAGAGGCAAGATCAAGGCGCAATGTTATGATGAAATAAGAGAGTAAAAGTATGTCCCAATAGTATGCCTACTGCATCCTCCTAACTAGATTATTTTTATGGTCAGATGTAGTATGTAGAATAGAAAAAAGAAAGAGGAGGAGATTCGGAACGCAGGGCAAGTAAAGCAGCTTGAGAGAGGAATATCTGTCAGGTTACAAACACACACAGTGGAGATTACGGTTGCGTTCCGAATCGCATACTCTTTCTTTTTTCTATTCTACATACTACATCTGACGATAAAAATAATCTAGTTAGGATGCAGTAGGCATACTATTGGGACATACTTTTACTCTCTTATTTCATCCTAACATGGCTCCTTGATCTTGCCTCTTGCTTTTATATCCGTCGCATCTCCGTTTGTTTTCATATGGAGGCTTCGTCGATGTGACGTCACTTCACGTGCGCACTGGATTGTGGGTCAGAATCGCCCAAATAGGATGCACTTTTCAACACTAACAATCTTGGCCGCATGAAGTAGGACATCCGGGTACTTCTAACCATCCTAAATCTGGCCACAAGAATCGGGACATCCTAAATCTTTTTTCTACATACTATATAGTAGGAAGTATGCGATTTGGAACGCAACCCACGTCATCTCTGATAAAAACAATGAAAATGAAAGAAAGTGTCGAGAACAAGTGTTAAGAGATGCCAGTGATATCATGTCTATAAATTAGTATTTCTGTGACTGTGACACTTAAACTGATAATGGTCGTAGTGCATCAGATTCTAAATAGCCCTGCGTTCCAATTCACAAAGCCTACTTTTTTCTTTTTACTACACTACATACTAAAGTACAGAAGAGTTTTAGTCTTTTTCCTACACTACATACTAAAGTACAGAAGAGTTTTAGTCTTTTTCCTACACTACATACTAAAGTACAGAAGAGTTTTAGGGCCACAGACAGGAGAGAAAAAAAAATCAGATAAGGATAATTTTTTTTCATTATGTCAAGAATAAAGACGAATACTGCTAAATGCAATTGGAGTTAGTGGGGCATCTAGGTATTTTTTGGCATACTGCAATTGACGTGCATGTATTGGGACATCCTAAATCTTTTTCTGGCATACTAAATAGTATGGAAGTATGGGGATTGGAACACAGGGTATGAGTCAGCAGAAGACGCACTATAAGTACACAGTAAGAGGCAGTCTCCACATGGGGCGCTTTTTTGTCCACCTCAGGACCTCTGAAAACGGCAGACGTTTGTGTCTGTACAGAGCGGACAATGTTTCTCCTCCTGTTGCTCCCATGGACATATAAAGACGTTGCTCCCGACATCAACTGCCGCCCGCGACACAGACGTGACCGTTAGCAGTTTAAAACACGGCACGGGCTAGCGTGCTGCTATGTTTGGCCGCGCGCAGCTACTGATCCTGGGTCAGCCACAACGTTAGAGTGACTGTAGTACAGAGCCGGTGGGATGCACGGGGCGGATCATTATGCACACGCGTTAATTGCGTTTAAAAATAAATAAATGAATCACCCTGCGTTAACTCGTTAATTTTGACAGCCCTAATATAGAGATCTTCCCGATGTAAATGCTCAGTTCCTGAACAACAAATGAGGTTGATTTGCCCAACTAGAGTTTTTTCGACGAGATTTGCATAAAAGTTGGACCTCCATTTGCTTCCAGAAGTTGACTTTAAAATTTGGGGCGGCGACAAAAAGGACACAAGATTCACTTCATAATGAAAAGAAAAAAGGTTTCGCGATTTGCAGTGCGAACGAGGCGTAAAAATCCCCAATTTAGACATTATTTTATTTCATTTTCGGATCACCAACTTTCTCATCATTCAGCCCTCTGTTCTATTTGGGTGTTGAAAAAAATAAGACTTTTCACCGGGAACGTTGCCAAGTCATCTTCTGTAGAATCAAACCCCATTAGTGCTCAGCCTTGGTCAGCACAAAACGAACAAGAGAGACCGATCAAGCCTGACTGCCGTATCACTGTGTACTTAGTGCTTTTCCACCTGTTAAAAAGGTTGTAGTCAGCTATTCTGGAGAACGCTTGTTGTCAAGATCACTTTGTCAAAATCAGTGAATATCTTTTTTTTTTTTTTTTAATACAGGTAAATCCCATTGAGTCCGAAGACTCTTTTGCAAGGGAGACCTGTTCCCATTTACACGTTACCATTCACGCAGACATAGCAGGCTAACTATCGACATTCACACGAGGCAAGGTGGGTGAAGTGTCTTGCCCAAGGACACAACAACTATGACACAGGTGGCAGGGCGGGGATCAAACCTCCAACCCTTTGATCATCGGCCGACCCGCTCTACCACCTGAGCCATAATCGCCTCATGATCCGTGCTACCTGTCTGTACTGTGTGTGCGCGCTGATAAGCATCCAGTGTTAATACACAGCCTAGGATCTGTAAACGGGTGTTTTTCAGAGCCTAGGCTGTGTATTAAGCTAACCTGGATTTTTTTTTTCAGCACACGGTATGGACAGGTAGCGGAGGGCGAGGAAAAATTCCCAGATTTTGACTAAAAGTGATTTTGACAACAAAGCGTTCTCCAGAATCACTGACTGCACCTTTAATAGACATTTAAACTGGTGCATTAAGACCGTCCTTCAGCAGTGTCACCTGTCTACGGATATGAGGCATCTTCTTTTCAGAAATCAGGGTGAACACAACGTCCAACCATCACAAGGAAAAAGTGTTTTGTTTTTTACATTCTGTGCAAAATTAGACGAAAAAAAAAGTAGTCCACACATCATCATCATCATCAGTCTCTATCCGTCTACACATTTCGTCAGTTAATGTTTTTCACTATTTACAGTTTTAGTTTCTAAGACGTTAGTACCATCGCCCCCCCACACGGGGAGTAAGACATTCTTTAGAGGGACCAAAATCCACCTTCAAACGGATATACACTGTTTTTTTAATTCCTGGGATTGAGACTTTTTCTTTGGGCACCCCCCCCCCCCTCCCTCTCCCCTCCCCCTCCCCCAAAATCCTGAATCTACAGCTCTGGAAAAAATTAAAAGACCAGTCTGGATTTTTTCTTAAATCTTCATCTCTATATTACTTATTGAAAATGCTCTTTAATGACAAAACATGTATTGGAATTTGGAAGAAATGTTGCAAGTAGTTTATATTATAAAACCAAAATGTTCATTCTACTCAAACATAATGCCTTTAAATAGTCAAACAAGAGACACTGAACATTTGGAGTGGTCTCTTAATTTTTTCCAGAGCTGTAAATTACAGTGTAAGATACTGAGAAATTAGCCCTTAGTTAAGACGACTTGTATCTCATAATGTACCGAAGATCTTTGATTTACGAGACCCTTCCCTATGATTTAATTGTTCTAAGTTAATACCTTCTCAAGATACTAAAATCTGAACATTTTAATTGACATTGTCTCAAACTAACAATGGGCTTTGCATATATCAGGTAAGATCTCATGGTTTCGACATTCTCTTTAGGTCGAAATTCTGAGAAAATATTCAAGAAGTTTCACATTTTCATCGTGTACTAATAGTGTTAGAGAAAATCATAATTCATACGTTTGTGTGTTACTCTAAAATCTAGTGTCCTTCTAAGTATTTAGTGTCCTTATTGGATTACTAAGGACCTATAGTATACACTGTCTTAGTGAAGCCAAAACAGACTTAACAGAAGCTTCCAGCACTTTATTCATTAATTCGACTGATGTCTGTTTTTTATTGATATGTCTGTTGTTTTATATGAGAGACTGATCATTTTCTATTATTTATTCATACTGCCATTTAAAGCTGGGGTGGAGGATTTGGGGAGAAAATAGCAGTTGGGATAGAGATTCGAATCCAAAATACCTCAACCGCTCCACTTGTTCTCTTTGGTCCCTCCCCTATGGTCCCTCCCTGACACGCTCTACACCAAAAAAAGTCGTGCCAAAGTGAATGGACAGTCCCAACAGCCAATAAGAACAGAGAATCGGAGCCTGGCTATGATTGGTCAAAGTGTACAGCTCATGTTAACTTTGACCAATCAGAAATCAATCATATACCCCAGCTTTAATCTTGAATCTTGAGTTGCTGTCTTTCCGTCTCATTTCCAGGATACCTGAACATTTAACTTCCATTTTGAAAAGGTGGATTTTCGCCTTCTTCCTCCATTTAAAGTTAAAGTCAACCTGCTGCTATTTCAGCTTGTCTATTTAAAAGGCATTTGAGCAGGTTTAGAAAAAAACACAGGGCACACAGTGAAAGAGAGAAAATAGGGGAATAGGGGATGGGGAATAGAAAAATAAAAATAAAAAAATAAAAAAATTGTGGCGGAACCAGACACAACTACACGATCACCTCACTTCACTCTGTGGCAGATTAAACATAAGAAAAATGTTAAAAAATAAAGTTTCAGAGGAGGAGGGGGGCACCAGGCGAGTAGAGGGAGGCCAGGGAGGAGGAAGAGTAGAAGCCTATAGTCAAGACAAGACTGATCTAGAGCGATATGTACATTGGTTTCTCCCCCACAGATATGTCAGGACTTTCTCCAATCTACGGGGGGAAGAGTTGGTCAAAAAATGGCCGAGGGTGGGGACGCTTGGGCGCAGTGGGTAGAGCATTCCCCCCCCCAGGCCCAGGCTTCGCAGCAGACCCGGGTTAGAATCCAGCCCGCGGTCGTTCTCTGCATGTCATTCCCCTCTCTGACACATTTCAACTCTGTCTCTCTACACTGTCTAATAAAGACAAAATGTCCAAAAAAAAAGTTCAGAACTAACGTGTGTCCCTTATCGTGTAAGGCAGCTTCTGATTGGTTCATGTAGTCATCAATCTAGCCTCCTGAGACTGAACCAATCAGGGGCTGCCTTCCACTAACAGACAGCCACAGAGATTGGAGAACGCCCAGACTGATTTGTAGGTTAGAAACGAATGGGATTATCTTGAGATCACTCTTATCTCACCAAGGCTAAGTAGAATAGGAGGAACAGGAAAAGGAAGTTAAGGATAAGGAGGCCTGGGGGTTAAAATGTCTCTCTCAGTCTCTCAGAAGAATTTGTCGTCGATGCGGAAGTGCGGTCGCGTCACGTCGTCCGGGTTGATAAACACCGAGATGGATTTCCCAGGATTCTCGGTGACTAGCTGCTGTAGCTTCTTCGCTAGCCGATCGTCTGGCTGGTTCTCCCCGCCTGCGTCGGACTGCGGCGAGGGCAGGTTGCTGGCACTCCCTCGCCACTGCAGATCCACGGTCAGCCGGTTGGCGGCCTTGGCGTGCTCGATGGTGGTGCGGAGGTGTTCGGTGGGATCCGATCTGACCGAGGAGAGTTTCCGCGCGTGTAGCATGGCCGTCTCGTCCGACAGGTGCTCCAGCATGTTGCACTGCGGGATGAAGTAGTTGGGACACATCTTGTTGACGAGACAATGCTGCAAATCGTCGATCAAGCCCAGGAGGAAATGCGCCGAGAAGTCTTCCTGGGTTAGGTAGTTTGCGGGGAGGCGATCGCAGGCCCAAAGCATGATGCTGCGCAGGTGGTAAGGGCTGATGGCTTTGGGGCGCGACAGCAGCTTGATGATGATGGCTTTGCAGGCCTGGTACGCTTGCATCAGACTGGACGAAATGCACTTCTTCAGCTGGACTTCGCTGCGGGCGAACGACAGGCGCCATTCGTTCTCCTTGCGGCCCTTGTAGGAGCAAGCGGGGACCAGGTAGAACCCGCTGATCACCTCCTCTTCCGTGATCTTCCCGTCCCAGAAATGGTTCTCCATGAGCCAGCTCTGAGCGACCGCCGGCCAGCCTTTAAACGACACCACGGGGACGATATCGTAAAGCATCCGGCTGCTACCGACGCCGAGAATCACCGATATGATGGTGCCGTTTCTCTCGACTTTCTCCACTCTCGGCATCCCTCGCTGCGGCTTCTTCTGGACCTCGGAGAGCACCAGAGAGATGGACTGATAGAACCAGTCGGCCACCATCGTCGGACTGAAGAAATAGTTGGTGGATCCGTTGATGTGGTCCACTATCGTGCAGCAGTCTTTCCACTTGTTGATGGTGACCTCGTCGAAAAGGCGTAAGCTAAGCCAGGAGTGACCCAGCGCCGAGTGCCTCATGTCTAAGGTGACGGGCTGGTTGCGATCGTGTAGTTTGAGCGCGGGGACCAGAAGCGTAAAGTCCATATCGTAGTCTGTCCCGCGGGCGTAGACACTCAGTTCGTCTAAATCCATGTCCACCACACCTTCTCTGACGCCTCCAGAGAGAAGGAGATACTCGTTAGCCACCGGCAGCTTCTGGTCCAACTTCTGCACCATGCCTACAACACAGAGGAGGAGAGAGATGGTTAGATAAAGAAGAACAAAAACATCCATTCCTAGAATAAGTAAGTAAGTAAAGTTTATTTATATAGCGCCTCTCACAGACCAGGGTCACAAAGCGCTTCACATTAAAAAAACACAATAAAATGACACATATACAGAGTCTGTTACAAAGAAGAGTTTCCTAAGAACGTACAATATAATACTATACAATATAATACAGAGTACATAGACATGGATCTAGAAGGCCTGTCTGAACAAGTGCGTCTTAAGCTGAATAGAACAGAAAAGAATAGAATATGTGTATAGCCATTTGTACAGGACAGGTACAAGACCATTCCTGCAACACTGAGGAGGAGACATGATTAAAAAAAAGGAACAAAAACATAATTGAATAGCAAGGCGGACACGTATTGTGAAATTCCAACTTCTTGACCATTCCTAGAATAGAAAAGAATAGAATATGTTTACTGCCATTTGCACAGGTACAAGACAGTACAGGTGCTTTGGGATTCTTGTGTGAATCCTCCTCAGCTTCTTCAATAAAAACAATTGTATATCTATATATAAAATAGGATATTATTTTAACAAGAAAATAAATAAAAAAGAGAGATTGTTAAAAAGAATAGAATATGTTTATAGCCATTTGTACAGGACAGGTACAAGACCATTCCTACAACACAGAGGAGGAGAGAGATTGTTAAAAAAGTAACAAAAACATAATTTAATAGCAAGGCGGACACGTATTGTGTAACTACATCTTGAACAAGAAGAAATAACCTCCTACTCCTCCTCTCCAAAATCAGAATCGGAGGATCAGTGCTCGAAAAACCTATTACTGTGTGAATGGTAACGTGTAAATGAGAACATGTCTCCCTTGCAAAAGAGTCTCAAGTCTCAATGGGATTTACTCTTTATAAATAAAAGGTAAAAAAATAAAATAAAATAAAATAAAATAAAATAAAATAAAATAAAATAAAATAAAATAAAATAAAATAAAATAAAATAAAATAAAATAAAATAAAATAAAATAAAATAAAATAAAATAAAATAAAATAAAATAAAATAAAATAAAATAAAATAAAATAATCAATAAAGAAGCATTCTTGTTTTGAAAAAAAAGCCTGGTATTTGGGTCAGTTTTTGGGTAAGCAATGGAACCTCAAAGAGTTTGAGCTGCCTCCCAGGGAATAGGGCTTTGTGTGTTCAGTGTTCACCCAAACACCAAAACATTTAGACTGGACCGGTCTGGCCTGCTTTTCTGCTCTGATGAACTAACAGTGAAGTGAAAAGACTCAAAAAACGTCCTGGCTGATGGTTGCATTCCTGAGCTGTTGTGGAGTGGACAGACAGACCCTGTTCTGTTGTGTGAGAGGTCCCAGGCCGCCTGACCCCTGTTTAGGACACTAGGATACGGGCTTTCACATGGAGAGGGGTTTTGTATTAATTGCTTACCTCATTTTTCCTATCACACTTTTGTTCAGAAAAGCTACAATATATCTAAAGTGTCTAAATATATATTTATTTTTAACAAATTATCAGGCTGTCACATGTAGAGGTTTTTATATTAATTGTAAGAAAATGCATTTCCTGCTGAAAATGCGTGTGAATGCTGAAACAGTTTACGCTAAACTGGATAGCTGAGTATGAAGATTTGAAAAAGTATTAATTGTCTACCCCATTTTTCTATCACACTTTTGTTCAGGAAAGCTACAATACATATAGGGCCGGTTTCGCAGACATGGATTAAGCCTAGTTCTGGACTAAATTGTACTTTCAATGGACAATCTCCATTCAAAATTCCATTTAGTCCAGGACTAGGCTTAATCCATGTCTGTGAAACTGCCCCCTAAAGTATTAACCATTTATGTATTACTTGCACTTTATATTCATAGTGCATTCTATGGACCCTCAGAGCTATATGCACTTTAATATTAACTGGATATTTTTAACTTTGTTGACCAGCTGCAATCTGTGTCTTATGTATTACTATTATTATAGCGCTGCTTTAACAAAAAACGTTTTATTAATTGCACTACTGGTTAGATGCTAAACTGCATTTCGTTGTACTGGTTGTCTTTACTTGTGCAATGACAATAAAGTTTAATCTAATCTAACTTTTTTATTTATTTATTTTTGCATCTCCTGCTGAAAATGTGTGTGAATGCTGAAACAGTTTACGCTAAACTCGATAGCTGAGTATGAAGATTTGAAAAAGTATTAATTGTGTACCCAATTTTTCTATCACACTTTTGTTCAGAATAGCTACAAAAAAGTAAGGGTCTAAATAAAATAATAAATAGTATTTTTTCTCTTAACAAATTTCCCACAATTTCACTGGTCAATGGAAACATTGATTTAATTTAATTTAATTTATATAAAGATCATCAATAAATCCTCTATCAAAACATTATGTCTGTCAAAAAAAACTGAACATTATTTATATAATATATAAATGGCGTTAAATTTGTCCGTTCTGTGCCACTGTAGAAACATGGCGGTGCAACATGGCGGCCTCAGCGCCCCGCTCCTATGTAGATATAAAAGGCTCATTCTAAGGTCAGAAAAAAAACAAGAGACTGTACCCTTATTTCAAATTTTCTTAACGCACTGCACCTTTAAAGACTACATTAAGCTCAGCCAGGTGGATTTTTTTTTGCAGTGTGTGTTTAACTATTTTCGGCTCAAGCATCATAAGGACAGGAAGAGTTTTCACAGATCAAATCTCACATTCCTCTCACACTGTTTCTGTTAAAATGACTGCTACTGATAAACCCTGCGTTCCAATCCCCATACTTCCCTACTATTTAGTACGCCAGAAAAAGATTTAGGATGTCCACCAATACATGCAAGTCAATTTTAGAATGCTGAAAATACATAAATGCCCCACTAACTCCAATAGCATTTTGAAGTATTCGTCTTTATTCTTGACATAATGAAAAAAAATCTTCCTTTTCTGATTTTTTTTTCTCTCTCCTGTCTGTGGCCCTAAAACTCTTCTGTACTTTAGTATGTAGTGTAGTAAAAAGACTAAAACTCTTCTGTACTTTAGTATGTAGTGTAGTAAAAAGACTAAAACTCTTCTGTACTTTAGTATGTAGTGTAGTAAAAAGACTAAAAATCTTCTGTACTTTAGTATGTAGTGTAGTAAAAAGACTAAAAATCTTCTGTACTTTAGTATGTAGTGTAGTAAAAAGACTAAAACCCTTCTGTACTTTAGTATGTAGTGTAGTAAAAAGACTAAAACTCTTCTGTGCTGTAGTATGTAGTGTAGTAAAAAGACTAAAACTCTTCTGTACTTTAGTATGTAGTGTAGTAAAAAGACTAAAACTCTTCTGTACTTTAGTATGTAGTGTAGGAAAGAGAAAGAGTATGTGATTTGGAACGCAGGGAATGTAAGTATGCCAAATGTTCAGCCTTGTTTTGATTGCGGTTTGAAACTTTCATTCGATTAGTATTTTATTCATTGTAGACCTTGGCTGTGTGATTTTTTTTTCCTGCACATTACTCATTACTGCTCAACAGATGAAACGTTTTTGTCCAATTATATTCTAAAGACCTTGAAGGCACCACTGGGCTGCAGGTGCCTGTCACTCGAGCTGTGCACAGATAAATCAGATGTATCACTCTCATGCCTCCAACAAGCATCTGTAGTGCACACACACACACACACACACACACACACACACACAGACAGGCAGACACACACACAGTGCAGCTCAAGAACACAGCATTTACAGTAAAGCTGGGCGTGTTTCCCCTGTGGATAACGGTGCATGTGATTGTGTGTGTGTGTGTAGCTTATGTCTGTGTGTGTGTGTTAGTCTGTGTGTTTGCCTGTGTGTGTCTGTATGAGTGTGTCTCTGTGCTAGCCTATGTGTGTGTGAGTGTGTGTCTGTCTGTGTGTGTGTCCTAGCGTGACTCTGAATGTGTGTGTGTAGCATCTGTCCTGTGTGTGTGTGTGTATGTCTGTCTGTGTGTTTTTTATATATCATATGTGTGTGTGTGTGTGTGTTAATAGTCTGTCTGTGTGTGTATAGCCTAAGTGTATGTGTCTGTCTGTCTGTCTGTCTGTGTGTGTGTGTGTGTATAGCATTTGTGTGTGTGTGTGTGTGTGTGTGTGTGTGTGTGTGTGTGTGTGTGTGTGTATATCATGTGTGTGTGTGTGTGTGTGTGTCTGTCTGTCTGTCTGTCTGTTTTTTATATATCATGTGTGTGTGTGTGTGTTAATAGTCTGCCTGTGTGTGTATAGCCTGTGTGTGTGTGTGTGTATAGCATGTGTGTGTCTGTCTGTCTGTCTGTGTGTGTATAGCCTGTGTCTGTCTGTCTGTGTGCTACCCATGCCCCCTCTCACCCAGCATGGAGAAGATGAAATCCTTGGCCGTGTGTCTGTCTGCCTGTCTGTCTGTCTGTTAATAGCCTATGTCTGTGTGTGTGTGTGTGTGTGTGTGTGTGTGTGTGTTAATAGTCTGTGTGTGTGTGTGTGTTACCCATCCACCCATGCCCCCTCTCACCCAGCATGGAGAAGATGAAATCCTTGGCCGTGTGTATCTCCAGCGCCCGTTGATCGTCGTACTCGCGCTGGTCGTGTTTGCTGAAATCCTGGATGAGTTTGTTCAAATCCTCCATGCGAGCCGCCGACCTAAAGTCCAATTCGGGGCCGACACTCGAGCCTCCTGAGCCGGCGTGAGGCAGACGAGACCCCGCTGCCATGGTGGGGCTGTTTCCGAGGCTGCCAGCCGACCCAGCCCGACTGGAGAGAGCAGGGGCCGCCATCTTTCCTCCCTTTTTTTTACTACTACACTGCTATAAATGCTACTGCTGCTGTCTGTTACGGGAAAGCCCGAGTCGAGCCGAGTATAGCCGAAGCAAGACCACACCAGATAGGCTAGTTATCGGAAAACAACGAGGGAACTTCCCCTGTTCACCGCCTACAAAATAAAAGTCCTGCTTAGATCATGAGGAAATTATTATCTGACATTCAAGACAATAAAATGAAATGAAAGTTAAAATGTAAGCAACAATGTAAGTTAACATTTTAACTTTCATAAAGAAAAAAATAAATCATAATAAATTTAAATTTTAAATACAATTTTAAATAAAAAACTTTTACAAAATTCAAATTTCAAAATTCAGAATTGTAAAAATGTAAAACTAGTAAATGGGATTTTTAATTTTGACATCATATTTTTATTGATTTTTGTGAAATTGGTGATTTTTTTTTTTTTTTTTCAATTATCTTACAATTATTTCTGAAGCTACTGCGATAAATGCTACTTCTTTTACTGTCTGTCTGCACTTTCGCTGATCACAGCCTTCAAAATAAATATCCTTTATTTAATCAAGAAATTAAATATATGAAAATTAAAAAAAATTAAAAAGGTTAAATTAATTAAAATGTGACTAAAATAAAAATCAAATATCAAAAGATATATTATAAAGATTATGAAGATTTTAAAGAGAAAAATAAAAGATATATCTAATGTGCCTCTTTTTTTGATGATTGTTAAAGTTACTTGCAATAAAGAATAAAAAAAAAAGGTGTGTGTAGTTTTTCAACCCTTTGTCCTCCAGGGGTCACTCTCCCTCCTCCCTGACCCGGCACCAGTCGTCCTATCCCCGGGTCGGCACTCTGGGGTCATCGGTCTCCACTATGGCGTGGACCGGCTGCGCTATTCTGCTGAGAAGGACCGCAGGAGACTTGCTCCAGAGCCCCATAAGAGCGGGCAGGTCAGTCCACTGTAGCCGGGAGAGAGAGCACCTTTTCCGGCTTACACACAGACCAAACACCGCTGAATGTAGTTAGTCTGGAAGTGCTGAATGACAGTTAGTTCCAATGCTAGCCAAGGAGCTAACAGCGCTAACTTGACTATTTTTAAATTGACATGAACCATTTAAACTATTTTAGGGTTATTTTATGAATGTGTTTTGATCACAATAAACTGTTTCTGCGTATTTTGATTATTAAGAGTTAGATTTTTGATTAAAATAGAGATAAAAATGATGACATATCGCGTCGGTTTCACTTTTAACAGAAACAGTTATCAAAACAAACTCCATTTTCCCAGACGCGCTTTAAAAATCTATAGTTTTTATAATATATTGACCCATCGGAAGCTTTATATCTATTATTAAACTATTTGAACAACACATAATTGATTGTGTATATGTCCTAATCAATTCGGCATTAGATTCAATACACACAGCCATTTGTTTATGTCACATTAACGTCGTTGCTTCTTGCCTTTCTTCAAAAAATTTCGCCAAAAATTGTCTGTTTAATCGTTTGTTGTTATGTTGCATTTAAATGTAAATTTAATATATATATATATATCATAAGCTTCGAGACAGATTTCATAGATGTTATGTTATATAAAAAAAAGTCATATCCGACCGTGTCAGGTGCAGACACAGTCTGATATGACTTTTCTCTCTCTCTCTCACGGTTGCGCATCATCGCATATTTCCATCGGTCATTCTGACCGGAGACATTTGGAATTTTCGGTCCTCCTCATTTTTTTCCGGTCATTGACCGGTAATTACCGGACAACGGAAACTCTGAAAAAAAAATCATATCCGACCGACATATTTATGTCCGACACACAGACATAAAAACTGTAAACTTAACTGTCTCATGTGTTGTTGCACTTCCGCCTCCGACCAGCAGGTGGCCTCACAGTCTACAGCAGCGATCCGGCTTCAAGAAGATCTCACGCAAACCAGAATCCAAGAAGGTAGAAGATTTATATGTATTTATCTGAGTCTATTCATCAAAGCTTGTGTGTGTGTGTGTGTGTGTGTGTGTGTGTGTGTGTGTGTGTGTGTGTGTGTGTGTGTGTGTGTGTGTGTGTGTGTGTGTGTGTGTGTGTGTGTGTGTGTGTGTGTGTGTGTGTGTGTGAGTGAGAGTCTGTCTGTCTGTCTGTCTGTCTGTCCGTGCTAAGTGAATCTCTTGTGTCTGTGTGTCTGTGTGCCTGTCTGTCTGTGCTAAGTGAATCTTGTGTGCCTGTCTGTCTGTCTGTCTGTCTGTCTGTCTGTCTGTCTGTCTGTCTGCCTGTCTGTCTGTCTGTCTGTCTGTCTGTCTGTCTGTCTGTCTGCCTGTCTGTCTGTCTGTCTGTCTGTCTGTCTGTGTGTGCTAAGTGAATAGCCTCGTTCGACTTACCCAGGTCTGAGCAAGACCTGCGCAACTATGACGCGCGTCTTGCTGAGCGCACAACAAAAATGCTGCAAAAATGCTGTGCGCTCAGCAAGCCGAGCGTCATAGTTGCGCAGGTCTTAGCAAGACGGCGACATCTCAAACGAGGCTAATCTCTTGTGTGTATTGATTGACAGGCAGAGGAGGATGTTGCTCCCGCCCCTCACACAGAACCGGCCAATGAGATCGCAGCATCTCGACGGACAGCGACACCTCACTGGGAGGCCACGCCCCCTTCCCCGAGGGCTTTCAGTCGCCTCATCAAACCTCTCATCTTCACTGTCGGGGTATTTTCCATTATAATATTAATTTAAAATAAAATATTATGCAGGGTCCTCTGGGATGGGCTTAGTGCTCTTTTTCTTTTATGGGACATATTTCTCTGTATTATAATGAGTGCATTTAAATTATTTAAAAATTAAAAGGGCCATATTACATTATATCTTTAAAATCGGCCGCGGCCCAATAAAAAGCGGGCCGCAGTTGGCCTGCGGGCCGTAGTTTGGACACCCCTGGTCTAACCCTACATTTTACCATTTGTGACATCACACTCATTATATTATAATAGTGGTTTTATAATGATAGAATGCCGGTTCACTCACTCACTCACTCACTCACTCACACACACACTCACCCCCCCCCCCCCCTCCCACACACACACACACACACATATTAAACCTTATTGTATGGTCTCAGTTCACAGGAGTGTCGTTTGGGACGGCAGCTATCTGGCAGTATGAGTCTCTGAAGTCTAGAGTCCAGAGCTACTTCAACGAGGTCAGAGCGGATTGGCTGGAAAAGCTCCGACCGCAGAAGAGAGGGGACATGCGCAAAGAGGTGAGAGAGTGTGTGTGTTACCCTCCGGTTCCGTCATTTAGGGCTATGCATGAAAATAATCAATCAAATGTCTGTTTGAGGTAAGAGAACGTTTCATTTATAATTCGGGAAACAAACTCCATGGAACTCTCATTTGTAAGTTGGCTCCTCCATTCCGGACATAATTGATTGGCGGACACCTGTGTCAAACGTAGGGCTAAGCCAACATCGATGCAGACTCGGTGATCGAGGGCTTTATAACCCACTCACACTCGAGGCTCGGTGGTTTGGGACGACACTCAATATGGCGGGCCCTCCCCGCGAACGCGCAAACGGAGGGATAGTGGATAGGGATAGGGTGTAGGGGGTGGATCTAGATTGGGCCTGAGTGAGTGAGTGAGTGAGTGTGTGAGTGTGTGTGTGTGTGTTTAGCTCATTGTCTGTTTGAGAGGAGACATACGCAAAGAGGTGAGAGGAGTGTGGGGAGGGTCCTGAGAAAGCAGTTTTAAATAATTTTACAAAATATTGAATTTTTTCTGAATTATTATTATTTTATTTATTTTTTCTGAATTTTTACGCTCATTTTATCATCAAAGTGAGAGATAAATTGACCAGTCGTATTATGAGTCTACTTGCTTGGTTTTCAAGGAAAATGTAGAGCTTACTGATAGTTTAAAAAAATATGTATTTCTCAAGTTAAAACCATAAAAATGTGTTTAAATTTCCGTGTTCGAATCATGTTGAATATATATTTTTTAAAAGATATTGATGTTCTCAGCTTGAGATCTGATTGGCTGATTGTGTTTCAGATCAACCAATGGTGGCAGAGTCTGAGTGAAGGGCAGAGGACAGTCACAGGTGAGAACCAGCGTTCTATCATTATAAAATCACTATTATGATATAATGAATGAGGTTTTTCTTCCCTCAGTCTTCCCTCAGTCTTCCCTTGGCCCAGCTGTCCTGTTAATCCTAACCCAACATTTTACCTTGTGTGATGTCACACATGGTAAAATGTAGTGTTAGACAGTGAGACCATAAAACACTCTTTCTGCCTTTTCTCAGGCTAGGATGAACCGATTTCTAAAATGTTTGCATATTTATACTACATAGGATCTCAGAGTTCAATACACCTTCATATTTCCACCGGTGAAGTAGGTCTTTAAGAAAGAACGTCCCATTGTTGTGCCCATAGCTTGTTACTAACTGTACTTACTTGTGTTGTTTCTCCTCCCAGGGATCATTGCCTGTAATGTCGTAGTGTTCTGCTGTTGGAGGGTTCCTTCTCTACAGCGTTCTATGATGAAATACTTCACAGCAAACCCAGCGTCTAGTGAGTCTGACACACACACACACACACACACACACACACACACACACACACACACACACACACACACACACACACACACACACACACACACACACACACACACACACACACACCCAGCGTCTAGTGAGTCTGTCTGATAACTACTAGTGTTGTCATGATACCAAAAGGTTTCTAACTGTTTCTGTTAGCAGTGAATGCTATTCGGATTCCCGCATCAGACTGTCAAATATACACACACACACACACCAAGGTATTTTTTTTGTAATTTTTTTTTTTATGCTTTATTGATAGTGTAGAGACAGAGTTGAAATGGGGCAGAGAGGGGAGTGACATGCAGAGAACGACTGCAGGCTGGAATCGAACCCGGGTCTGCTGCTGGCCGAGGCCCATGGGGGGGGCGCCCTACCAACTGAGCTAAGGGCGACCCCCCACACACACCATTCTAACTACCCTTCTCCTCCATAGAGACCCTGTGCTCCCCCATGCTGCTGTCCACATTCAGTCACTACTCGTTCTTCCACCTGGCTGCCAACATGTACGTGCTCTGGTCCTTTAGCAGCAGTGCTGTGTCCATGCTGGGCAGGGAGCAGTTTGTAGCTGTCTATCTGTCTGCAGGTATGTCTGTCTGTCTGTCTGTCTGTCTGTGTATGTGTGTGTGTCTGTCTGTGGGTAGGGGTGTGTGTGTGTGTGTCTGTGTGTGTGTCTGTCTGTCTGTCTGTCTGTCTGTCTGTCTGTGTATGTTCATATATTCTAGATTGATTACAAATGAACTGTCATTTTTATTTTTTATTTTTTGTTCAAATGTTTTATTTATTTTATTTAAATGTTGTATTTATATCCATGTTTTAAATTTGTTTCTTTTTTGTGTGTTCTATACTGGATGTATTTTAATTTTATTTATTTTATTTATTTATTTATTTATTATTCTTTCGGACAATTCCACACAATACACAATTTTCTCTTGCAAATATTCATACATCATACTTTGTGTTGTCCGAAGGGAGACGGAAGAAGCCAAAGGCTTATCAGGTCTCGCCCCCAATTTTGACCTTGTAAAGCACCTTGAATGGCCCTGTGTCTGAAATGTGCTTTATAAATAAAGTTGACTTGCCTATAATATTTTGAGATACTGGATTTTTTATTCTGACCATGTTGTTTCCCTGTGCCTCCAGGTGTGTTCTCATCTTTCATCAGTTATGTTTGTAAAACGGCCACAGGAAGGTTTGGACCGTCTCTAGGCGCTGTGAGTACAATAATGGACACACTCTCTCTCTCTCTCTCTGTCTCTCTCTCTCTATCTCTCTTTCTGTCTCTCCCTCTCTCTCTCTCTCTCTCTCTCTCCCTCTCTCTCTCTCTCTCTCGCTCTCTCTCTCCTCTCTCTCTCTCTCTCTCTCTCTCTCTCTCTCTCTCTCTCTAAGACAGACACACTCAAAGTGTATATAATGGATTGGATTTATATAGCGCTTTTCAAGGCACTCAAAGACACTTTACGGGGTTTCAGGTTCCATTCATTCACACACAGTCATACTGGTGGTGGTAAACTACCATAGTAGCCACAGCTGCCCTGGGGCAGACTGACGGAAGCGTGGCTGCCATTCAGCGCCTACAGCCCCTCAGACCACCACCTCAAACATACAGCAGTCATACACATTCACACGTGTATAAATGACATAAATGATTTCAGTGTTTCCCTTATCATCATTTTACAGTGGGGTTGCCTTACTACTGAATTTTGCTATGGGCACCTTTTCATATTTATATGTCTGTCTGTGTTGTGTGTTGTTGTGTGTGTGTGTGTGTGTGTGTGTGTGTGTGTGTGTGTGTGTGTGTGGTGTGTGTGTGTGTGTGTGTGTGTGTGTGTGTGTGTGTGTGGTGTGTGTGTGTGTGTGTGTGTGTGTGTGTGTGTGTGTGTGTGTGTGTGTGTGTGTGTGTGGTGTGTGTTTCAGTCTGGGCGATCATGACGGTGCTTGCGGCCGTTTGCACCAAAATCCCTGAAGCCAACTGGCGATTATCTTCTGCCCATGTTCACATTCACTGCTGCTAACGTAAGAATAACACACACACACGCACACACACACAGGGACGCAGACACACAACACACACACACACACACACGCAGACAGACAGGACACACACACACAGGGACGCACACACACACGCAGACAGACAGACAGACACACACACACACAGGGACGCACACACACGCAGACACACACACACACACACACACACACACACACACGCAGACAGACACACACACAACACACACACACACACACACACACACACACACGCACACACACAGGACGCAGACAGAACACACACACACACACACCACACACAACCACAACACACACACACACACACACACACACACACAACAAAACACAACACACACACACACACACACACACAGATAGAAAATGTATGGAAATTGGGTAACATTTTCTGGAAAAGTTTTGAAAATGTATTGGTAAAATTGGGGAACCCTCATCCACTCACTCACTCACTCACTCACTCACTCACTCACTCACTCACTCACTCACTCACTCACTCACTCACTCACTCACTCACTCTCTCTCTCTTTCTCTCTCTACCATGAGCTGATGAACACACTTATGGAGTTTAAAGATGTTTGGTGCTGCACAACGGCTGTGTGTTCAGTAAATGAGGGAAAGCTCTCTTTTAACTCTGTGTTTTAATTTATTTATTCATTGTGTATCTTCCTGTCTAAACAAAGGATTGTTTGTATAAAATGACAAATGTCTTGTATTGAAAGAAACTGAAAACAAAAGTTTTTTTCAAAAATCAAAAAAAAATCTCTCTCTCTCTAGGCTCTGAAGGGCATTGTTGCTATGGACACGGCAGGTGTGTTGTTAGGATGGAAGTTCTTCGACCATGCTGCTCATTTAGGAGGCGCCGTGTTTGGAATGTAAGTCAATGATTATTTGTCAGTTGTACACGAGGCACATTGAAATTAGTCTTTTCGCATATCCCCTCTCAAGTTACCACACCTTGGAGGGGGGTCAGAGCGCAGGGTCAGCCGCAGTACAGCGCCCCTGGAGCAGTTTTGGGGTTAAGTGTCTTGCTCAAGGACACAATGGTAGAGATGGTGGGCACCGTAGACACAATACCAGCCTCTGCTAGTTTTACAACTCACACCCTCCTGTCCGGTGCCGGGGATCGAACCAGCGACCTCATGGTTACTGGTCGGCCACCTTACCTAGGCCATCCTACCACCCCAAGTGGCAGGTCTTAAGGTCTTAATTCAGGCTAAAAAAGATATGTTGTTCTGGTTTCTTGATACTTGAACCAAAACCGTTCTTTAGACCCTTAAGGCCTTTGCACACCGGGCGCGACGCGAATAAACGCAACGTAAAAGTGAATGTTTTGAAATGTGAATTTTGTCGCGTCTCTCTTTAAGAAGCAACGTCCCAGAAAAAATCGAACTCTGTTCAAAAAAATAAAAAACGCAAATTCGAGATGCGAAATGACGGCGCTGGTGTGGAAGCTTGTATTGACTCTGTATACGTTCGTTAATTAACGGATTAATCGCACGAATAAAACGCGCCCGGTGTGCAAAGGCCTTAACATTCAATTTAGAAGAGAAAACTTTACCATCAACTTGAAATGAAAAAAAGTTTCAAGTGTCAAGAAACACATTTTTTTTGTACCTGAATCATATATGTGATACATATATTCATTTTGTTGTGTACATTGTGTCTATTTTTTTCATCTTAAAATAATCGTTTTTTTTTCTCCCTCCCTCTCTGTCTCTCTCTCTCGCCCTCCCCCTCTCTCCCTCCCTCCCTCCCTCCCTCCCTCTCTCCCTCCCTCCCTCTCTCCCCCTCCCTCCCTCTCTCCCTCTCCCTCTCCCTCCCCCTCTCTCTCTCTCCTCCCTCCCTCCCTCTCCCTCCCTCTCTCTCTCCCTCCCTCCCTCTCTCTCTGTCTCTCTCCTAGTTGGTACATCATGTTTGGTCATGATTTGATCTGGAAGCAACGTGAGCCGTTTGTTAAGCTTTGGCACGAGCTGCGAACAGGAGGGGGGAGGGGGGGAGACGGTGGGGGGGCCGTGTAAATAACATGGACAGATTTATCACACACACACACACACACACACACACACACACACACACACACACACACACACACACACACACACACACAGACACACACACACTTTACTATAAGGGGACATGCATTTACTGTGAGTTAAAGGTGCTGTCTGTCTGTCTGCGTGTGTTTGAGAGAATGTGTGTGTGTGAGAGAATGTGTGTGTGTGTGTGTGTGTGTGTGTGTGTGTGTGTTTTTGTGTGTTTGTTTGTTTGTGTCTGTCTGTCTGTCTGTACCTGGTACAGACAGACAGACAGACAGACAGACAGTACCCTTGTTGTAACGTGTCACCAGATGTATACAGTGTACAGAATGGGGCTGTGTGTCTTATCCAATCAGATGACAGGACCCCTTCTATATTCATTCTTATATTTATAATGATTATGACATCACTGATTACATCATATTGTTTGTTTACGTGTTTAAATAAGTCAGTTTAATTAACGTGTTCTAAAATCATTGTTGTTTTTCTTTATTTATGATTGTTGATTGATTTTCTTTCCAATAAAACTAAATTGATGGACAAGGTTTTACTCTTCTGTGTGACTGTGACCTGTGAATATGACGTCAGACGGTTTGAAGTCCACAAACTGTCACACACACATAGACGCATGCGCACACACACACACACACACACACACACTAACAGAGACGCATAGACGTATACACAGAGACACGCACACACACACACATAGATGCATGCACGTACACACTCACTCACTCACATAAACACAGACAAACACACACACACACACACACACACACACACTCACTCACATAAACACACACACACAACTATCTGAGAGGGATTTTTTTTGTTATTTCAGAGAAAATTTACGAAATTTAAGAACTTTTTTTGTCTTAAGTATTTTATTGAAATTAAATAATGACCCAAATTTGAAAAAAAAATCCAGTTGAATTAACCCAAAGTAACTGCTGTGGCCCAGCTGTCCTGTTAATCCTAACCTATGAAGGTATATGTGGTGCATAAGTCTTTAGCACATGTAACTGCAGATTTTGAATGCGTAAACTGAAGTCACAAATGTGTAACAGTAGATTTGAAGTCGTAAATATTTGTTTTGCATGTGTACTCCAAAGTCACAAATGTGTAACAGTAAATTTGAAGTCGTAAATATTTTTTCTACCATTGTGGACACAAAATAGGGGCTACGAGTTCACAAATCGTTGTTACGGGTGCACAAATCCTATCCTGTGCATCGCAACTTCAAAGAGTCGTGCGCTTGACACTTTTGCTACAAACATTGCAGCACAGTTGGTGCAAAACACATTTGCACACCCGTGTTTCATAATGTGAGAACATTCCCCCAATTTGTGCATTCGTAAACCCAAATGTGAACTAACGCATCAGAAGTTGCACATCTGTGAAAAATGTCCTCTCAAATAAAATGATATCGAGCACAGCATTTTAATGAGCGAGCACAAATCGATGATACAACTGCTCAAATCTGTTCCTACAAGTCTCAGCTGAGGGTTTTCTCTGCTCGAATCTGCTCCTGCAAGTCTCGGCTGTGGGTTTTTTTGCAGGTAGATTTGCACCACGCCCAGGTGGTAAATGTGGTGCAAAAGTGTTTCGTATGCGTAGAACAGATTTGTATCCGTAGAAGGTGGGCGGGACAACATTGTCGCATCATCCAATGAAAGCGCCGGTTGGGACCCGTGACGTCAGCATGTGAACAAACGGAGGAAAGGCCTTTTTCCTTCGTCCCTTTTCACCAGAAATTGTAGGAAATGACTAAATGAGCAACAACAACTATCAAACTAATGCGAAGTAGTAGGTAGTAGTGAGTTTAACTATTTTTCTGTAGTTTTACATAGCATTTTTTAAGTAATGGAGAATTATATTATATGTACTCCAGCCTTTGAGGAAAAGTAGTCCAAGGTGTCTGTAACAGTAAATAAGCCGCGTTAGCTAGCTTTGAGGTGGTTTCCCGATCATTTTAGACAGGACAGGAGGCTTATTATGTGACACGGTGAAGTTGAGGAGGGGATACTTAACCTTCGATCACACCTAGACACATTTATGTGTTTTGGGATTATAATTTCTAGCATATGTTTTTCATTTGTTGCTTATATTGTTAATAATTTGGCCAGTTTGTGCATTTTTGGGTGTTCTCAAATGTTTTCATGTATACTTTATGTTCTGCCTTTTTTAACACCCCTACTGCAATTACTCACACCATCACACCTAAGCACAAAAGTGTGTCCCATTGAAACCCATTCAAATCCTTTGAAATCACTCATTTTGATCCTGCTTGAATAACAAGTATAAAACATGCAATGTCTCATTTCTCCACGTCATTCGAGGCCAGGGGCTTCAAGTGTGTGCTCCGAGGGATTTCCTTGGAGATGACGTCATTTTTACTATATGTGGCAAATGGAGAAAAAAATGTTTTTTTGCGAAATTGGGCGCACGCACTCTAAGTGTCTCCTACTCTCGTTACACACGTTTTAGGGCATTATTCTTGTTTTGGTGTGCGAG
This sequence comes from Ammodytes dubius, assembly GCA_026122265.1. NCBI lineage: Eukaryota > Metazoa > Chordata > Actinopteri > Uranoscopiformes > Ammodytidae > Ammodytes > Ammodytes dubius. Next base: position 1,325,803 of record CM047508.1, on the reverse strand, counting down.
TAGGTGTGTGTGGGGATGAATGCACGTCAAAGTTTGTGTATGTGCACCGCGCGCGCCTTCAGCCTACACTCTTCATTACCGTATGAGCGAATGCGTTGAAGCGCAGATGGCTTTCAAATCGCCTTTTTCCATACCATTTCATTCATGTGCATTTTTTTATGCAAAAGTTCAAAGCACCACTATTTGTTTTGTTATAAAATACTTAAAAAAGACATCTACCCCTGGCCCTTGCACAACTTTGAAATAAATTCAACTCAGGTCCTTTTCCGGAACATGAAAGTTACTGCAGCCGTGAGAATCAAAATATACGCAGAATTTGTTTAGACAGGTGCACAATGCTCCTCTCTACATTAGTAGAGAAGAGAAAAGCTTCTCATTTCGTACCTGGCATCATGGCGACACGATATAATAGTGAGGAAGCGCGGGTAATACTAATGGACACAGACCAAGAGCCCGAGGAGCCCGATCGAGCATCGGACTCCAATACGGAGAGGGAGGATAAGGAGCGGACGCTGCTAGTTCCGGCAGTAGGCCTATGCCTAAGACATCGGCCAGATACGGGTTGAATGTGTGGGTGACTTGCGTTTTGAAAACAGCGTATGCATGGAGGGTGTCAGTCTACACCGGCCGAACAGCTGGTGAGCCCGAAGCAGTGACGGAGGGTCGAGCTGGAGCAGACGGAGGACTTGCGACAGGGGCGGTTTTACAGGGGGGAAGGGGGGCAGTCTGCAACAACTTTTTTTCCTCATATGGGCTAGAAGAGGAACTGCTCCAGAGAAAGCTGGCTGTTTGCTTTTACACAGAGGCACACTTTGGTGTTGCACGTCCCAAAGCGGGGAAAAAACGTCCTTCTGCTCAGCAGCGGACAGAAGAAAAAGCTGCAGATCATTCTGGACTAAAACCGCTGCAAAGGAAGAGTCGACACAATGGACAAGGTATGTAAAAATTATAGTATTTCATATATGGTTTAGATCTATTTGATTGTGTTTTCTTTTCTTTTTTTTAACCTATTTTACTTCTTTGTTTTCTTTGCGTATTATACGTTATCCTTGTAATTGTCATTGCCAGGTGTGCATGAGGAAACCTCAGTGTCTCACGAGTTAAAATAAAGGTTATTGTATTGTATTTTTACAAAATTGTCTCCATTGTCTCTGGTCCCTTTTTGCAGATGATCGCGGCCAACAGCTGCCAGAGAGCGACCAGGCGGTGGCCCTTGCCACTGTTCTTCAACATCCTGGACATCAGCGCGCTGAACGCTTACATCACATGGACGGCTATCGATCAGGCATGGCACTAGGGGAAATTGCACAAGCGGAGGCTTTTCCTTGTGGAGCTCGGAAGAGCTTGGTAGACTCACAGATGGCCCGAAGAAAATGCATCCCACGTGCACCATGGGCCGCCAGCCTAGTTCGAGGGGCTCGGGCAGGTAACCCCACCACAAGCCAAGCAGGTCCAAGCGGCTCACCCACCGACCCCAGGGCAGTGTGTGCTCTGCTCGCACCGCAAAGTTGCAAGCTGCAGCTGCAAGTCTTGTGGGAAGTTTGTGTGTAAAGAACACTACACAGCTGTTTGCAGCTCTTGCTTTGAATGTGAGGCCTAAGGTAGACTAATTTGGTGTTCATTGGTTGTATTTGTGTTGTTAAAAGGGTTCAATTAAAAAAGAAAATCATTTATATTTGATATGTGTGATGAGTTCTGATGCTGGTTAAATAAAATGTAAAATAATTTAAAAAAAAATTGTAATGATTTCATTTTTATTGGCTGGTTTCTTGTGTGCACATAAATGTGCTTAGGTGTGAACGTGTGATTATTTTATGAAAAGTGACACTGCAAAAAAAATTGAAAATGCATATAAATAAATGTTGCTGCTAATATCTCACACATCCTAGCCTGCAATAACCAAACCATAAATAGTGCAGTTTACATAACGTTTTTGGAAAATAAATCATATTTTGCATATTTTAAACCAAAAAAAATAGGTTTTCAATTTCAAATCATGTCAATTAAAGGGTTAATTTAAAAAAAAATACATTAATATTTGATATGTATGGTTAGTTCTGATGCTGGTCTAAAACAACATGTAATTTTTTTTTTATAAAAACAATCATTTATTTCATTTTTATAGGCTTATTTCCTATGCGCACAAAAATGTGCTTAGGTGTGAAGACGTGATTATTTTATGAAAAGTGACGCTGCATAAATATAGAAAATGCATATAAATAAATGTTGTTGCTAATATTTCACACACACTAGCCTGCAATAACCAAACCATAAATAGTGCAGTTTACATAACGTTTTTGGAAAATAAATCATATTTTGCATATTTTAAACCAAAAAAAATAGGTTTTCAATTTCAAATCATGTCAATTAAAGGGTTAATTTAAAAAAAATACATTAATATTTGATATGTATGGTTAGTTCTGATGCTGGTCTAAAACAACATGTAATTTTTTTTTTATAAAAACAATCATTTATTTCATTTTTATAGGCTTATTTCCTATGCGCACAAAAATGTGCTTAGGTGTGAAGACGTGATTATTTTATGAAAAGTGACGCTGCATAAATATAGAAAATGCATATAAATAAATGTTGTTGCTAATATTTCACACACACTAGCCTGCAATAACCAAACCATAAATAGTCCAGTTTACATGACGTTTTTTGAAAATAAATCATATTTTGCATATTTTAAACCAAAAAAAGGAGGTTTTCAATTTCAAATCATGTCAATTAAAGGGTTAATTTAAAAAAAATACATTAATATTTGATATGTATGGTTAGTTCTGATGCTGGTCTAAAACAACATGTCATTTTTTTTTTATAAAAACAATCATTTATTTCATTTTTATAGGCTTATTTCTTATGCGCACAAAAATGTGCTTAGGTGTGAAGACGTGATTATTTTATGAAAAGTGACGCTGCATAAATATAGAAAATGCATATAAATAAATGTTGCTGCTAATATTCCACACACACTAGCCTGCAATAACCAAACCATTAATAGTCCAGTTTACATGACGTTTTTTGAAAATAAATCATATTTTGCATATTTTAAATAAAAAAAAGGAGGTTTTCAATTTCAAATCATGTCAATTAAAGGGTTAATTTAAAAAAAATACATTAATATTTGATATGTATGGTTAGTTCTGATGCTGGTCTAAAACAACATGTAATTTTTTTTTTATAAAAACAATCATTTATTTCATTTTTATAGGCTTATTTCTTATGCGCACAAAAATGTGCTTAGGTGTGAAGACGTGATTATTTTAAAGGAGCATGGAAGGGTTAAACACCAGGACCTGCGGTGGTTTAATAAACAGTTGAGCTGCTTCACAATCTCTGTCCGGAGCCGCAGCAGTGTCTGGACTGACGGTCACGGACACACGGTCGGACACAGACCTAGAGCCTACAGGACACGGAGCCATCCCACGGAAACTATGAACTGTAAGTCTGGTTTTCTTATGTTTTTAAACTTCAAAGTTGGTCGGTATAATACGTTCAATGATGAGAAGCAACGTGTGGTTATAATGTATTGCAGGCAGCATAGCTACCACTAGCTAACAAGTCATAATGGGTATAACAGCTACTGTTCGTTAGCATATTCTTTTAAAGGATGTACCGTTTTTTAAGGCATTTGGTCACTTCTAAGGATGTTAATAATTAACTGTTAACGTAAAATAAGAAGGCTGACCGTTAATCAGTTAAAATAATCCCGGCGCTAGCCAGGGAAATATGAGTCAGCTGAATACTGGAGTCTTGTTGCTATAATAATAATCAGCGTGTCTGTATGTCTGCTTTTCTGGGACATCGGCACCTTCATACATAGCCTACTAGTTTTACATCAGGATGTAATGTTAGCATGTGTCGACCTCATATAGAGCGTTTTCTGTCTTAATAGTGGCTATGAAGATCCAAATAAACACATGTGAGCAGTATACTATTCTGCTCAGCCCGTCTCAACATCATGTTGCTGTTTCTGAATAAAACAGGTAGATGTGGCACTGTATATTAATTATTTATTATTTGCCCCCTTTTAAATTTTAAAGCTACATCAGAGGTTAACTATGGGGTTTAATAATATACCACAAGGTATTTTGAATGGGTATATTTTAATCTGGGCAAACTCGTCTTCGCCAGCAGAGGGCGCTCTAGGCCTTGCACTTGGCTGTGCATCGGTGACTGACGGCAGTAGCGCCGAAGTAGTTATACAGGAACAGTCAATGTACGGAGATCGCAACTTCATGTTGTTCACAAAGTGTTTCTATATTTCCAACAGGTATGCTAAACACACACTACTGAAATGTTTAGTAGAGATTAGATTTTCCCCTGTTTTAATAGGAACATTGAAGTTGGCCATGGATAAGGGTGTTGATATTTTGTATTTGGACGAGCCAGTGTTTAAGATTGCGGGCGCCGATAGCGATGACACAGCTGAATGTTAAGCTAATCACGTCCTGGCTGTTTGAGGCCAAGACGAGTGTGTTCTATATATATCTATGGTGACGAGTGTAATAACTGTTTGTAGCTATGTAGGGTTGGGGCACGGGAGTGATGACAGACTGTTTGAAGCTTGATGAACCGAGTGAATGTCGGTAGACGGAATAAGCAGTGGTTATTGATGAACGGGGCCGAGCTAATCCCCGCTAGCATGCTAATGCTAATAGCCGTTGGGTATCTCCTCCCGGTCACGGTTAAAGGGACAGTTCTTTGTTTGGATACGAGTGTAATAGAGTCTGTGTTGAAATGCTTTTGTTTTGGTGTCTTTGAGAGTATTGTTAGAATAGAACAGGTGCTGACTGTGGGTTAAGGAAGAGTTATATTAGGCTAAGGCAGGGCATAGGTGTAGTTCATAAAGGTTTAACAACAAGAAAGCAGTAATAAGACCAGGTCATTTGAGTTTATGCGTTTATGTTTACCTTTAGTTACAATATGTTTAAAGAGGGATTTCTACACTTAAAAGAGACAGTATTTTCATAGCAGAGTTTACATACTAATACTAACTGTGGGCCATGTAATAGTAAAGTGAACATGTATTTAGGTGCCTAGCATGGGTAGTTAGACTAGTAACTGTAGAAGAGTACTGTGCTAAGAGTAGCAGGTGTATTACAAGTGTATTTGATTAATGTGTATTATAAGGTGTATTGTTATTGAGATGTGTTTTGAGATGTATTAGATTAGGTGACCAACGGCAGTAGCGCCGAAGTAGTTATACAGGAACAGTCAATGTACGGAGATCGCAACTTCATGTTGTTCACAAAGTGTTTCTATATTTCCAACAGGAAATAAATGTGCTGCAGTGGAAACAACTGAGCTTTATTTCTAAACCTGCAACATAGACAAGCGTCCCATTATGCAAAGGATTTTTTTTTAATTGTGCAGCTCCATCGTGTTTAAATCATATTTTATATCTGTTTTTCCAGCCTGAAAAAAAAACATTTACAACTAATTTTAAAAGTCACTAATGACAAGATACCCCCCACGAAGAGAATGAATTGCAGGGTTGTTATAATAAACTATATTGATTAGTTTTTAGCTTTGTGTTCTTCATCAACTCGAACCTACATGTATTTTATTTATTTTATAAATCTTAACATTATCTTAACATCTGAATGGCACAATCTGCTTTTCCACAGACTCATCTTGGCTGTCCTGCACAAGGCCTGCACAAGTGTCTGGGATTTCCATCCTGTCAGGGAGAAGCCATTGTACAGTGAGCAGCTACAGTCAGTCCTAACTATTATCCGTCATGTGTTTACTATAACATCACTAATGGGATCTAACAATTGTTTCCGTCCCCAGTGTATGCATTGCTGAGGGAAGGACACTCCAGATAACTGAAGACTTCACTGCTCCTGCTGCCTTGAGAAGATCTCCGAAGATGGAGCAGCGTGGAACTCACCTGGCAGTCACAGCACATCAGTCTGACTCTACACTCTACACACAATTTGTTTTCAATTTTTAGATTGTGATTATTAGAAATCTAGACAAAGTCAGATCATACTCAATTCATAATCATATTGATTGCAGTAAATGAGGTGACATACTCAGTCATGTTTATTTGTTTGACATATTAAAAAGGTAGGGGAGATTTTGATTAAATATGGTAAACAGTTGGGCTACAGACCAAGGACTAAGTTACTAGTTTTATGTTTTGTTTTATAAAGTCTTGTTCCGGCACATGCCAGAGCATTTTGGGTATTTTGTTCATTTTCTCTTAATAAAATAACGCCATACACAACTTTACTTGGAGGTATGCAATTGTGAGTGCATTATAGTTTTAAACTGGTTGATTTGTATTTTTCATTTTGACCGTATGTATATGTTTAGTAAATCCACAAATATTTTAAAAAGTCCAAATCTTGTGATTTGTTTGTGGGGTAAGCTTTTACTATACATTTGTACTGATTGTGCTTTGATGTGATAACTGCAAATCATAAATATAATTGATATAGGGCATTTATTAGTCTTGCTTTAGCAGCATGCAGACCTACTTATTAATGCAGCACGTGATCTGAATTAACATGTTCTAAACTGCATAAAATGTTATGGTGTGACACTTTGTGATTGTGATTAATTAAAGTAATCACTGAAATGAGGTTATATGAAGCTTTGTACCCTGTTCTTCTGGACACGTCACATGAGGTAAGGTGTATAGCAGAACTGTCTGGGGATAAGCACACAGTTAAACCTGATCATCTAATTATCAGTTTGTGATACAAGTAGTGATAATTTCACATGGAAAATGTGAGATAGAGGAACAATTATTCCAATTCAGTTTTAATGTGTCCTCTATACTTTTCTATTGCCTTGTAGAGTAGGTTACTTATTCACTTCACTATTCACACGTTTAAATTAATTAAGCTTACTACATTTAGAAGACTAAGTGTATGATTTATAAGCATATTTCTGGATTTAGATACATGCTGAATACTCTGCAGCAAGATATGTAGGCCTACTTTATTTACTTTGGTCCTCAATGCCTGCAACGTCCTGCTCACCCCCTGCGTGTGGTGTGTTTTACGTTTTAACCATAGATAGTTTTAACAGCCAGGAGCCTTGACAGCGGCTGCGGGACAATAAACTATTGTCGATAGTTAACCTGCTATCGGTGTATGAATGTGTGTGAATGGTAACGTGTAAATGGGAACAGGTCTCCCTTGCAAAAGAGTCTTCGGACTCAATGGGATATACCTGTATAAATAAAGAAAAATATAAAAAAAATATATATAATGGAAATTCATTCTCTATTTAATAAAACTACTTTTATTAAAATGTAAAGGTTTTAAAGAGAAAAACAGCAGGTTTAAACAGTTACACCAGTGCCAATCACACAGCAGACGTTAACTGACGTCGACGCTGGCCCTTATATCTGCTAAAGTAAACTTGTTTATGACTTTCACTACTGGCATAAGGCTCCGCTGTAGTTCCCTCTTATTCAATTCCCTTATTATTACATTTCCTACATTTTCTGGTGAAAAGAGACGACCATGGACCAGCCATGGACATATGAGGGAGACGACGGAAACAGGCTTTCCCTCAGTCTGTTTAAATGCTGACGTCACAGGTCCCAACCGGCGCTTTCATTGGATGATACGACAATGTTGTCCCGCCCACCTTCTACGGATACAACTCTGTTCTACAGGTACGAAATACTTTTGCACCAAATATAGCAGCTGGACGTGGTGCAAATCTACCTGCAAAAAACCCACTGCTGAGACTTGCAGGAGCAGATTCGAGCAGAGAAAACCCTCAGCTGAGACTTGTAGGAACAGATTCGAGCAGTTGTATCGATGGATTTGTGCTCGCTCATTAAAATGCTGTGCTCGATATAATTTTATTTGTGAGGACATTTTTCACAGATGTGCAACTTCTGATGCGTTAGTTCACATTTGGGTTTACGAATGCACACATTTTGGGCATGTTCTCACATTATGAAACACGGGTGTGCAAATGTGTTTTGCACCAACTGTGCTGCAATGATTGTAGCAAAAGTGTCAAGCGCATGACTCTTTGAAGTTGCGATGCACAGGATAGGATCTGTGCACCCGTAACAACGATTTGTGAACTCGTAGCCCCTATTTTGTGTCCACAATGGTAGAAAAAATATTTACGACTTCAAATTTACTGTTACACATTTGTGACTTTGGAGTACACATGCAAAACAAATATTTACGACTTCAAATCTACTGTTACACATTTGTGACTTCAGTTTACGCATTCGAAATCTGCAGTTACATGTGCTAAA
>CM047508.1:1272558-1310058 GCA_026122265.1 Ammodytes dubius | reverse complement strand
AAATAATTTTTCCAAAAAGTATTTAGGAGCACGTTTCAGGCCATTTGGAGTTTATATGATTTTTTTTTTTTTTTTTTTTTTTTACACCACTAGTTGGCGCTATCATGACCAAAAATTATGGGTGAGTAAATTTCAAAGTTGTGCCACTCGTCGAGGGAAATGGGCAAAGAGATGGCCTTTGGTGTGGGAGGTGCCCCAGGCCCCCTAGACATGTTTGCGAAGTTTTGGAGTTCTAGCTCACTTCCTTCATATAGCTGCCATTGACCCCCATGTAAAATTTTGGGAACATTTCTCTAAGTGCTGAGTCCTAAGAAAATAATTTTTCCAAAAAGTATTTAGGAGCACGTTTCAGGCCATTTGGAGTATATATGATTTTTTTTTTTTTGTTGTTTTTTTTTTTTTACACCACTGGTTGGCGCTATCATGACCAAAAATTATGGGTGAGCACCTGGGCTCAGTCCGACCCTGAATGTGAAAAAATTAGGTGTCTAGCCCCTTCCTAGGCTGAGAAAATAACTTGAAACCGATGACAATTAATCGACTTATGTTTTAATTATGAAAAATAGAAGGGAGATAGGTATAGGGTTAGGGTTAGGGTTAGGGTTAGGGTTAAGGTTAGGGTTAGGGTTAGGGTTAGGGTTAAATCGAATTTGAAAATTTCAAAGTTGTGCCACTCGTCGAGGGAAATGGGCAAAGGGTTGGCCTTTGGTGTGGGAGGTGCCCCAGGCCCCCTAGACATGTGTGCAACGTTTTGGAGTTCTAGCTCACTTCCTTCATATAGCTGCCATTGACCCCCATGTAAAATTTTGGGAAAATTTCTCTAAGCGCTGAGTCCTAAGAAAATAATTTTTCCAAAAAGTATTTAGGAGCACGTTTCAGGCCATTTGGAGTTCATATGATTTTTTTTTTTTTTTTTTTTTTTTTTACACCACTAGTTGGCGCTATCATGACCAAAAATTATGGGTGAGTAAATTTCAAAGTTGTGCCACTCGTCGAGGGAAATGGGCAAAGGGTTGGCCTTTGGTGTGGGAGGTGCCCCAGGCCCCCTAGACATGTGTGCGAAGTTTTGGAGTTCTAGCTCACTTCCTTCATATAGCTGCCATTGACCCCCATGTAAAATTTTGGGAAAATTTCTCTAAGTGCTGAGTCCTAAGAAAATAATTTTTCCAAAAAGTATTTAGGAGCACGTTTCAGGCCATTTGGAGTATATATGATTTTTTTTTGTTGTTTTTTATGTTTTAATTATTAAAAATAGAAGGGAGATAGGTATAGGGTTAGGGTTAGGGTTAAGGTTAGGGTTAGGGTTAGGGTTAGGGTTAATGTTAGGGTTAGGGTTAGGGTTAATGTTAGGGTTAGGGTTAGGGTTAGGGTTAAATCGAATTTGAAAATTTCAAAGTTGTGCCACTCGTCGAGGGAAATGGGCAAAGGGTTGGCCTTTGGTGTGGGAGGTGCCCCAGGCCCCCTAGACATGTGTGCGAAGTTTTGGAGTTCTAGCACACTTCCTTCATATAGCTGCCATTGACCCCCATGTAAAATTTTGGGAACATTTCTCTAAGTGCTGAGTCCTAAGCAAATAATTTTTCCAAAAAGTATTTAGGAGCACGTTTCAGGCCATTTGGAGTTTATATGATTTTTTTTTGTTGTTTTTTTTTTTTTTACACCACTAGTTGGCGCTATCATGACCAAAAATTATGAGTGAGTAAATTTCAAAGTTGTGCCACTCGTCGAGGGAAATGGGAAAAGGGTTGGCCTTTGGTGTGGGAGGTGCCCCAGGCCCCCTAGACATGTGTGCGAAGTTTTGGAGTTCTAGCTCACTTCCTTCATATAGCTGCCATTGACCCCCATGTAAAATTTTGGGAACATTTCTCTAAGTGCTGAGTCCTAAGAAAATAATTTTTCCAAAAAGTATTTAGGAGCACATTTCAGGCCATTTGGAGTTATATATGATTTTTTTTGTTGTTTTTTATGTTTTAATTATTAAAAATAGAAGGGAGATAGGTATAGGGTTAGGGTTAGGGTTAGGGTTAGGGTTAGGGTTAGGGTTAAGGTTAGGGTTAGGGTTAGGGTTAGGGTTAGGGTTAATGTTAGGGTTAGGGTTAGGGTTAGGGTTAAATCGAATTTGAAAATTTCAAAGTTGTGCCACTCGTCGAGGGAAATGGGCAAAGGGTTGGCCTTTGGTGTGGGAGGTGCCCCAGGCCCCCTAGACATGTGTGCGAAGTTTTGGAGTTCTAGCTCACTTCCTTCATATAGCTGCCATTGACCCCCATGTAAAATGTTGGGAACATTTCTCCAAGTGCTGAGTCCTAAGAAAATAATTTTTCCAAAAAGTATTTAGGAGCACGTTTCAGGCCATTTGGAGTTTATATGATTTTTTTTTTTTGTTGTTTTTTTTTTTTTACACCACTAGTTGGCGCTATCATGACCAAAAATTATGGGTGAGTAAATTTCAAAGTTGTGCCACTCGTCGAGGGAAATGGGCAAAGGGTTGGCCTTTGGTGTGGGAGGTGCCCCAGGCCCCCTAGACATGTGTGCGAAGTTTTGGAGTTCTAGCTCACTTCCTTTATATAGCTGCCATTGACCCCCATGTAAAATTTTGGGAAAATTTCTCTAAGTGCTAAGTCCTAAGAAAATAATTTTTCCAAATAGTATTTAGGAGCACGTTTCAGGCCATTTGGAGTATAATATGATTTTTTTTTGTTGATGTTTTTTTTTTTTACACCACTAGTTGGCGCTATCATGACCAAAAATTATGGGTGAGTACCTTGGCTCAGTCCGACCCTGAATGTGAAAAAATTAGGTGTCTAGCCCCTTCCTAGGCTGAGAAAATAACTTGAAACCGATGACAATTAATCAACTTATGTTTTAATTATTAAAAATAGAAGGGAGATAGGTATAGGGTTAGGGTTAGGGTTAGGGTTAGGGTTAGGGTTGGGGTTGGGGTTGGGGTTGGGGTTCTGGTTAGGGTTAGGGTTAGGGTTAAGGTTAGGGTTAGGGTTAGGGTTGGGGTTGGGGTTGGGGTTAGGGTTAGGGTTAGGGTTAGGGTTAGGGTTAGGGTTAGGGTTAGGGTTAGGGTTGAATCGAATTTGAAGGGTTAGGGTTAGGGTTAGGGTTAGGGTTAGGGTTAGGGTTAGGGTTAAGGTTAGGGTTAGGGTTAGGGTTAGGGTTAAGGTTATGGTTGGGGTTGGGGTTAGGGTTAGGGTTAGGGTTAGGGTTAAGGTTAGGGTTAGGGTTAGGGTTAGGGTTAGGGTTAGGGTTAAATCGAATTTGAAAATTTCAAAGTTGTGCCACTCGTCGAGGGAAATGGGCAAAGGGTTGGCCTTTGGTGTGGGAGGGCCCCAGGCCCCCTAGACATGTGTGCGAAGTCTTGGAGTTCTAGCTCACTTCCTTCATATAGCTGCCATTGACCCCCATGTACAATTTTGGGAAAATTTCTCTAAGTGCTGAGTCCTAAGCAAATAATTTTTCCAAAAAGTATTTAGGAGCACGTTTCAGGCCATTTGGAGTTTATATGATTTTTTTTTGTTGTTTTTTTTTTTTTACACCACTAGTTGGCGCTATCATGACCAAAAATTATGAGTGAGTAAATTTCAAAGTTGTGCCACTCGTCGAGGGAAATGGGAAAAGGGTTGGCCTTTGGTGTGGGAGGTGCCCCAGGCCCCCTAGACATGTGTGCGAAGTTTTGGAGTTCTAGCTCACTTCCTTCATATAGCTGCCATTGACCCCCATGTAAAATTTTGGGAACATTTCTCTAAGTGCTGAGTCCTAAGAAAATAATTTTTCCAAAAAGTATTTAGGAGCACATTTCAGGCCATTTGGAGTATATATGATTTTTTTTGTTGTTTTTTATGTTTTAATTATTAAAAATAGAAGGGAGATAGGTATAGGGTTAGGGTTAGGGTTAGGGTTAGGGTTAGGGTTAAGGTTAGGGTTAGGGTTAGGGTTAGGGTTAGGGTTAATGTTAGGGTTAGGGTTAGGGTTAGGGTTAAATCGAATTTGAAAATTTCAAAGTTGTGCCACTCGTCGAGGGAAATGGGCAAAGGGTTGGCCTTTGGTGTGGGAGGTGCCCCAGGCCCCCTAGACATGTGTGCGAAGTTTTGGAGTTCTAGCTCACTTCCTTCATATAGCTGCCATTGACCCCCATGTAAAATGTTGGGAACATTTCTCCAAGTGCTGAGTCCTAAGAAAATAATTTTTCCAAAAAGTATTTAGGAGCACGTTTCAGGCCATTTGGAGTTTATATGATTTTTTTTTTTTGTTGTTTTTTTTTTTTTTACACCACTAGTTGGCGCTATCATGACCAAAAATTATGGGTGAGTAAATTTCAAAGTTGTGCCACTCGTCGAGGGAAATGGGCAAAGGGTTGGCCTTTGGTGTGGGAGGTGCCCCAGGCCCCCTAGACATGTGTGCGAAGTTTTGGAGTTCTAGCTCACTTCCTTTATATAGCTGCCATTGACCCCCATGTAAAATTTTGGGAAAATTTCTCTAAGTGCTAAGTCCTAAGAAAATAATTTTTCCAAATAGTATTTAGGAGCACGTTTCAGGCCATTTGGAGTATATATGATTTTTTTTTGTTGATGTTTTTTTTTTTTACACCACTAGTTGGCGCTATCATGACCAAAAATTATGGGTGAGTACCTTGGCTCAGTCCGACCCTGAATGTGAAAAAATTAGGTGTCTAGCCCCTTCCTAGGCTGAGAAAATAACTTGAAACCGATGACAATTAATCAACTTATGTTTTAATTATTAAAAATAGAAGGGAGATAGGTATAGGGTTAGGGTTAGGGTTAGGGTTGGGTTGGGGTTGGGGTTGGGGTTCTGGTTAGGGTTAGGGTTAGGGTTAAGGTTAGGGTTAGGGTTAGGGTTGGGGTTGGGGTTGGGGTTAGGGTTAGGGTTAGGGTTAGGGTTAGGGTTAGGGTTAGGGTTAGGGTTGAATCGAATTTGAAGGGTTAGGGTTAGGGTTAGGGTTAGGGTTAGGGTTAGGGTTAGGGTTAGGGTTAGGGTTAGGGTTAAGGTTAGGGTTAGGGTTAGGGTTAGGGTTAAGGTTATGGTTGGGGTTGGGGTTAGGGTTAGGGTTAGGGTTAGGGTTAAGGTTAGGGTTAGGGTTAGGGTTAGGGTTAGGGTTAGGGTTAAATCGAATTTGAAAATTTCAAAGTTGTGCCACTCGTCGAGGGAAATGGGCAAAGGGTTGGCCTTTGGTGTGGGAGGGCGCCCCAGGCCCCCTAGACATGTGTGCGAAGTCTTGGAGTTCTAGCTCACTTCCTTCATATAGCTGCCATTGACCCCCATGTACAATTTTGGGAAAATTTCTCTAAGTGCTGAGTCCTAAGAAAATAATTTTTCCAAAAAAGTATTTAGGAGCACGTTTCAGGCCATTTGGAGTTTATATGATTTTTTTTTTTTTTTTTTTTTTTACACCACTAGTTGGCGCTATCATGACCAAAAATTATGGGTGAGTAAATTTCAAAGTTGTGCCACTCGTCGAGGGAAATGGGCAAAGAGATGGCCTTTGGTGTGGGAGGTGCCCCAGGCCCCCTAGACATGTTTGCGAAGTTTTGGAGTTCTAGCTCACTTCCTTCATATAGCTGCCATTGACCCCCATGTAAAATTTTGGGAACATTTCTCTAAGTGCTGAGTCCTAAGAAAATAATTTTTCCAAAAAGTATTTAGGAGCACGTTTCAGGCCATTTGGAGTATATATGATTTTTTTTTTGTTGTTTTTTTTTTTTTACACCACTGGTTGGCGCTATCATGACCAAAAATTATGGGTGAGCACCTGGGCTCAGTCCGACCCTGAATGTGAAAAAATTAGGTGTCTAGCCCCTTCCTAGGCTGAGAAAATAACTTGAAACCGATGACAATTAATCGACTTATGTTTTAATTATGAAAAATAGAAGGGAGATAGGTATAGGGTTAGGGTTAGGGTTAGGGTTAGGGTTAAGGTTAGGGTTAGGGTTAGGGTTAGGGTTAAATCGAATTTGAAAATTTCAAAGTTGTGCCACTCGTCGAGGGAAATGGGCAAAGGGTTGGCCTTTGGTGTGGGAGGTGCCCCAGGCCCCCTAGACATGTGTGCGAAGTCTTGGAGTTCTAGCTCACTTCCTTCATATAGCTGCCATTGACCCCCATGTACAATTTTGGGAAAATTTCTCTAAGTGCTGAGTCCTAAGAAAATAATTTTTCCAAAAAGTATTTAGGAGCACGTTTCAGGCCATTTGGAGTTTATATGATTTTTTTTTTTTTTTTTTTTTTTTTAATTATTAAAAATAGAAGGGAGATAGGTATAGGGTTAGGGTTAGGGTTAGGGTTAGGGTTAGGGTTAGGGTTAAGGTTAGGGTTAGGGTTAGGGTTAGGGTTAGGGTTAATGTTAGGGTTAGGGTTAGGGTTAGGGTTAAATCGAATTTGAAAATTTCAAAGTTGTGCCACTCGTCGAGGGAAATGGGCAAAGGGTTGGCCTTTGGTGTGGGAGGTGCCCCAGGCCCCCTAGACATGTGTGCGAAGTTTTGGAGTTCTAGCTCACTTCCTTCATATAGCTGCCATTGACCTCCATGTAAAATGTTGGGAACATTTCTCCAAGTGCTGAGTCCTAAGAAAATAATTTTTCCAAAAAGTATTTAGGAGCACGTTTCAGGCCATTTGGAGTTTATATGATTTTTTTTTTTTGTTGTTTTTTTTTTTTTACACCACTAGTTGGCGCTATCATGACCAAAAATTATGGGTGAGTAAATTTCAAAGTTGTGCCACTCGTCGAGGGAAATGGGAAAAGGGTTGGCCTTTGGTTTGGGAGGTGCCCCAGGCCCCCTAGACATGTGTGCAAAGTTATGGAGTTCTAGCTCACTTCCTTCATATAGCTGCCATTGACCCCCATGTAAAATTTTGGGAAAATTTCTCTAAGTGCTGAGTCCTAAGAAAATAATTTTTCCAAAAAGTATTTAGGAGCACGTTTCAGGCCATTTGGAGTATATATGATTTTTTTTTGTTGTTTTTTTTTTTTTTACACCACTGGTTGGCGCCATCATGACCAAAAATTATGGGTGAGCACCTGGGCTCAGTCCGACCCTGAATGTTAAAAAATTAGGTGTCTAGCCCCTTCCTAGGCTGAGAAAATAACTTGAAACCGATGACAATTAATCGACTTATGTTTTAATTATTAAAAATAGAAGGGAGATAGGTATAGGGTTAGGGTTAGGGTTAGGGTTAGGGTTAGGGTTAAGGTTAGGGTTAGGGTTAGGATTAGGGTTAAATCGAATTTGAAAATTTCAAAGTTGTGCCACTCGTCGAGGGAAATGGGCAAAGGGTTGGCCTTTGGTGTGGGAGGTGCCCCAGGCCCCCTAGACATGTGTGCAAAGTTTTGGAGTTCTAGCTCACTTCCTTCATATAGCTGCCATTGACCCCCATGTAAAGATGGTTGGTTTGGGGCCTCTATACACTTGTTCGGAAACGGGAGGATGTATAGGGTTCGGTGGCGGCATTCCAGGCATGGCTCCAGTGGATGCTACAGGGGTCGAGGCTGCTACAGGCGCTGGGCGCGTCAATCCTCCGTAGGCTGGAGTAGGGTGTGAGAGTGGTCGAGGGGGTCGCCATGAGGGGTAGGACGAGACCCCCGTACCAGGAGGAGGGTACAGGTGCTGAGGTTGCTGCAGCATCGGCGGTGGTGGCAGATATGCAGCCTCTTTAGGGGCGTAGTAGGATTGGCTACTAGTATGCTTTTCCAACTTAAGGTTATGGACGGCACTTTGCAGGTCCTCTTCAGGTTCAGGCCATGGTGGAGGATCAGGCCAATCTTCTTCTGGTTCTGTATGAACAGGGTAACTCCTCGACACTGCAGCGTTAGCTTGTTGAGGGTTAGGTGGGGTGTGTTTTGAGGCAGGGCTGGCAGCTTGACTCATATCTGCTTTCAATGAGCGGGCTGCCTCAATTAGCTCTTTCATTTCACTCCGTGCCTCATCAAGGGCCTTCAGTCCGGAGTGGAAGACCTGCCGTGACTGCATTAGCTTAGCATTCTCCTCTTGAATGGCTCTGATTTCTGCTTGGTAGCGTGAATCCTGGCACGGAATCACCTGGTATGAGGGGCATGATTAGGTAGGAAAGCACTGTCGCGATCTCTCCATTGGCGGCGTTCTGGGGCTAGCTGAGGGATCTCTTGGTGAGCAGCATTCCCATGAAAGCTACCAGAGGGAGTCTGGTGTGACTGGAAGGGGGTCATCTGGACTGGATCCTCCCGTGGAATAGGCACCCTCTTCTCCATAGTAGAAGTTGGCTGGACCCATCGGTCTCTATAATGGGCTCCCTCATAGTCCATCTCGTAGTCTCCAAATCTGTCAGGTCGACGGATTTGCCGCCGAGGCCTCACAGCAGGGTACATCTCTTCATCTAACTCCATCTTGAATGCTATTATCCGGCTCGAAGGACCAAATGTTTTGATGATAAATCAGGAGGGCTAGCTCAAGATGTATAAATAGCAGCCAAGAATGGTGCACCTATAAGAGTGCAAGGAATGAGGTGGCGGAGACGTAGCTTTCTTTTAGGCCATATTCCTTTTGCCGTATTTATTCAAATCCTCTGTACTGTCTTGCAGTTTTCTATAAAACAATAAAATAAAACACCATTAATTTTACAAAGCATAATAAATAAATAACTATTGGCTAAACATACAGTATAGCAGGCTGATATAACTAAACATTCATTATACAGGAAAAGGTCATACACAAAATATACTCGGATAAGATAAACAGACTCTACATAACATGACCACGCCAAAGAGCAGACATGCGGCCAAGCGGCTACACTGCATGTGCAGGACATCTCCCTTTCACGTGATAAGCCAACTGCCATAGCAACCACACGACGCTGATTAACTTAGCTTAATAACAACGTCAAACTTGCACATACACATTATTAACACTCACAATAAAGGAACAAGGTAACGGGCACTTACATTTCACGAACTCAAAACAGGGGAATTAAACAGATAAAGCAGGTAAAAGAGAGACGATGAGCCACTTGCTGGTTGCGCTCGCATCAATCACTCTCTCGGACTAACTGGCCGAAAACGAAACTTAACTTCTACACTACAGACTAGGAGCAACTGCTCTTAAAGCGACAGTAACCATTAGTCTCAGAGCCTTTTATACACTAAGAAAATAATTTTTCCAAAAAGTATTTAGGAGCACGTTTCAGGCCATTTGGAGTTTATATGATTTTTTTTTGTTGTTTTTTTTTTTTTACACCACTAGTTGGCGCTATCATGACCAAAAATTATGAGTGAGTAAATTTCAAAGTTGTGCCACTCGTCGAGGGAAATGGGAAAAGGGTTGGCCTTTGGTGTGGGAGGTGCCCCAGGCCCCCTAGACATGTGTGCGAAGTTTTGGAGTTCTAGCTCACTTCCTTCATATAGCTGCCATTGACCCCCATGTAAAATTTTGGGAAAATTTCTCTAAGTGCTGAGTCCTAAGAAAATAATTTTTCCAAAAAGTATTTAGGAGCACGTTTCAGGCCATTTGGAGTATATATGATTTTTTTTGTTGTTTTTTATGTTTTAATTATTAAAAATAGAAGGGAGATAGGTATAGGGTTAGGGTTAGGGTTAGGGTTAGGGTTAGGGTTAGGGTTAAGGTTAGGGTTAGGGTTAGGGTTAGGGTTAGGGTTAATGTTAGGGTTAGGGTTAGGGTTAGGGTTAGGGTTAGGGTTAGGGTTAAGGTTAGGGTTGGGTTTGGGTTGGGGTTGGGGTTGGGGTTGGGGTTAGGGTTAGGGTTAGGGTTAAATCGAATTTGAAGGGTTAGGGTTAGGGTTAGGGTTAGGGTTAGGGTTAAGGTTAGGGTTAGGGTTAGGGTTAGGGTTAAATCGAATTTGAAAATTTCAAAGTTTGCCACTCGTCGAGGGAAATGGGCAAAGGGTTGGCCTTTGGTGTGGGAGGTGCCCCAGGCCCCCTAGACATGTGTGCGAAGTTTTGGAGTTCTAGCACACTTCCTTCATATAGCTGCCATTGACCCCCATGTAAAATTTTGGGAACATTTCTCTAAGTGCTGAGTCCTAAGAAAATAATTTTTCCAAAAAGTATTTAGGAGCACGTTTCAGGCCATTTGGAGTTTATATGATTTTTTTTTGTTGTTTTTTTTTTTTACACCACTAGTTGGCGCTATCATGACCAAAAATTATGAGTGAGTAAATTTCAAAGTTGTGCCACTCGTGGAGGGAAATGGGAAAAGGGTTGGCCTTTGGTGTGGGAGGTGCCCCAGGCCCCCTAGACATGTGTGCGAAGTTTTGGAGTTCTAGCTCACTTCCTTCATATAGCTGCCATTGACCCCCATGTAAAATTTTGGGAAAATTTCAATAAGTGCTGAGTCCTAAGAAAATTATTTTTCCAAAAAGTATTTAGGAGCACGTTTCAGGCCATTTGGAGTATATATGATTTTTTTTGTTGTTTTTTATGTTTTAATTATTAAAAATAGAAGGGAGATAGGTATAGGGTTAGGGTTAGGGTTAGGGTTAGGGTTAGGGTTAGGGTTAGGGTTAAGGTTAGGGTTAGGGTTAGGGTTAGGGTTAATGTTAGGGTTAGGGTTAGGGTTAAATCGAATTTGAAAATTTCAAAGTTGTGCCACTCGTCGAGGGAAATGGGCAAAGGGTTGGCCTTTGGTGTGGGAGGTGCCCCAGGCCCCCTAGACATGTGTGCGAAGTTTTGGAGTTCTAGCTCACTTCCTTCATATAGCTGCCATTGACCCCCATGTAAAATTTTGGGAAAATTTCTCTAAGTGCTGAGTCCTAAGAAAATAATTTTTCCAAAAATAATTTAGGAGCACGTTTCAGGCCATTTGGAGTATATATGATTTTTTTTGTTGTTTTTTATGTTTTAATTATTAAAAATAGAAGGGAGATAGGTATAGGGTTAGGGTTAGGGTTAGGGTTAGGGTTAGGGTTAAGGTTAGGGTTAGGGTTAGGGTTAGGGTTAGGGTTAATGTTAGGGTTAGGGTTAGGGTTAGGGTTAGGGTTAAGGTTAGGGTTGGGTTTGGGTTGGGGTTGGGGTTGGGGTTGGGGTTAGGGTTAGGGTTAGGGTTAAATCGAATTTGAAGGGTTAGGGTTAGGGTTAGGGTTAGGGTTAGGGTTAAGGTTAGGGTTAGGGTTAGGGTTAGGGTTAAATCGAATTTGAAAATTTCAAAGTTGTGCCACTCGTCGAGGGAAATGGGCAAAGGGTTGGCCTTTGGTGTGGGAGGTGCCCCAGGCCCCCTAGACATGTGTGCGAAGTTTTGGAGTTCTAGCACACTTCCTTCATATAGCTGCCATTGACCCCCATGTAAAATTTTGGGAACATTTCTCTAAGTGCTGAGTCCTAAGAAAATAATTTTTCCAAAAAGTATTTAGGAGCACGTTTCAGGCCATTTGGAGTTTATATGATTTTTTTTTGTTGTTTTTTTTTTTTTACACCACTAGTTGGCGCTATCATGACCAAAAATTATGAGTGAGTAAATTTCAAAGTTGTGCCACTCGTCGAGGGAAATGGGAAAAGGGTTGGCCTTTGGTGTGGGAGGTGCCCCAGGCCCCCTAGACATGTGTGCGAAGTTTTGGAGTTCTAGCTCACTTCCTTCATATAGCTGCCATTGACCCCCATGTAAAATTTTGGGAAAATTTCAATAAGTGCTGAGTCCTAAGAAAATAATTTTTCCAAAAAGTATTTAGGAGCACGTTTCAGGCCATTTGGAGTATATATGATTTTTTTTGTTGTTTTTTATGTTTTAACTAGAATTGCAATTCCTTGAAGAAATTGCGGTGTGAATGCTGACACTGATGCTGAAGCTGATGCTGAAATTGACTTCACTGCTGAATGTTGATGAAGAACGAAGGATGAATATATCTGAATGAATAGAATGTTTGAATAATACAATTTATGAAAAATTAATTAAAAATTAATGAATTATGACCTTGAAACTTGACCTCTAAACTCCTCTGGGGTTATAATTGAGTCATAATAAACATTTGTGCAAAGTTAGAAGAAAATCCGTGTAAGTCTAAATTTTGCGGTAACTGGGACTTGAACCGCCAACTTTAAGCTCAGGGTTAAAAAAAAAAAAAAAAAAAAAAAAAAATTATTGATATGCCTAATGTGTCATATGCACTTCCCACGAGACATGTTCCCCTTCACACAAAGATTTGAGGTGAAAATTGTATTCCCTCAGCTGGAATCGAACCTGGGACCTTTGAACTATGAGACCTGGGCTTAAGCCACTAAGCCACCACACCTGTGTTGAATAACATAACAAGAGAACTATATATTGCTATGGTGCTGGGGTCACAGCTAATCAGGGCCAACTGGTAACAGCTGTGTTACCTCTCCACCTTTAGAGCAGAGCGAAGCGCATGCCTCGAACTTCTGCCTCTCACACGCAAACCGTTTGTCTGACAGAAAAAATGAGCGCACCGTGAGAATGAGAAGATTCCAATTAATATTCACTGTGCCATTTGGGTCTGTATTGTAAACAATTTGGTTAGGCCAGCAAGTTGAAAATGGAGTTCATTTAACATCCGATCATGGAGTGTAGCTCCATCCACTCACTGTTTGATTTTGAGATTGCGTGCCTTCAAACAAGGCTGTCTCATGAGAAAACTAAACATTTGTTGAAAAAACTGTTAGATGATTATGAAAGAGGGAAGTCAGCTGAATATTTATCTGTTTGAATTAAGTTTCTCGGATGAAGTATGAATGAGCAGAAGCGTTTGGCGTCATGTCCAAATGCTTCGCATTTGGACCCTTTCCCTATTAATTAACATTGAGAGATTGTTTGTTTATTAAACCTTTATTATCTCTAAAGTTATACATTTTATGAAAAAATAGTGAATTATGAAAGTGTGGTCCTGTGCAAGACCAACAGGAAGAGCTGCCATTGACCCCCATGTAAAATTTTGGGAACATTTCAATAAGTGCTGAGTCCTAAGAAAATAATTTTTCCAAAAGTATTTAGGAGCACATTTCAGGCCATTTGGAGTATATATGATTTTTTTTGTTGTTTTTTATGTTTTAATTATTAAAAATAGAAGGGAGATAGGTATAGGGTTAGGGTTAGGGTTAGGGTTAAGGTTAGGGTTAGGGTTAGGGTTAGGGTTAATGTTAGGGTTAGGGTTAGGGTTAGGGTTAGGGTTAGGGTTAAATCGAATTTGAAAATTTCAAAGTTGTGCCACTCGTCGAGGGAAATGGGCAAAGGGTTGGCCTTTGGTGTGGGAGGTGCCCCAGGCCCCCTAGACATGTGTGCGAAGTTTTGGAGTTCTAGCTCACTTCCTTCATATAGCTGCCATTGACCCCCATGTAAAATGTTGGGAACATTTCTCCAAGTGCTGAGTCCTAAGAAAATAATTTTTCCAAAAAGTATTTAGGAGCACGTTTCAGGCCGTTTGGAGTTTATATGATTTTTTTTTTGTTGTTTTTTTTTTTTTACACCACTAGTTGGCGCTATCATGACCAAAAATTATGGGTGAGTAAATTTCAAAGTTGTGCCACTCGTCGAGGGAAATGGGCAAAGGGTTGGCCTTTGGTGTGGGAGGTGCCCCAGGCCCCCTAGACATGTGTGCAAAGTTTTGGAGTTCTAGCTCACTTCCTTCATATAGCTGCCATTGACCCCCATGTAAAATTTTGGGAACATTTCTCTAAGTGCTGAGTCCTAAGAAAATAATTTTTCCAAAAAGTATTTAGGAGCACGTTTCAGGCCATTTGGAGTATATATGATTTTTTTTGTTGTTTTTTATGTTTTAATTATTAAAAATAGAAGGGAGATAGGTATAGGGTTAGGGTTAGGGTTAGGGTTAGGGTTAGGGTTAGGGTTAGGGTTAAGGTTAGGGTTGGGTTTGGGTTTGGGTTGGGGTTGGGGTTGGGGTTTGGGTTAGGGTTAGGGTTAAATCGAATTTGAAGGGTTAGGGTTAGGGTTAGGGTTAGGGTTAGGGTTAGGGTTAGGGTTAGGGTTAAGGTTAGGGTTAGGGTTAGGGTTAGGGTTAAATCGAATTTGAAAATTTCAAAGTTGTGCCACTCGTCGAGGGAAATGGGCAAAGGGTTGGCCTTTGGTGTGGGAGGTGCCCCAGGCCCCCTAGACATGTGTGCGAAGTTTTGGAGTTCTAGCACACTTCCTTCATATAGCTGCCATTGACCCCCATGTAAAATTTTGGGAACATTTCTCTAAGTGCTGAGTCCTAAGAAAATAATTTTTCCAAAAAGTATTTAGGAGCACGTTTCAGGCCATTTGGAGTTTATATGATTTTTTTTTGTTGTTGTTTTTTTTTTACAACACTAGTTGGCGCTATCATGACCAAAAATTATGAGTGAGTAAATTTCAAAGTTGTGCCACTCGTCGAGGGAAATGGGAAAAGGGTTGGCCTTTGGTGTGGGAGGTGCCCCAGGCCCCCTGGACATGTGTGCGAAGTTTTGGAGTTCTAGCTCACTTCCTTCATATAGCTGCCATTGACCCCCATGTAAAATTTTGGGAAAATTTCTCTAAGTGCTGAGTCCTAAGAAAATAATTTTTCCAAAAAGTATTTAGGAGCACATTTCAGGCCATTTGGAGTATATATATGATTTTTTTTGTTGTTTTTTATGTTTTAATTATTAAAAATAGAAGGGAGATAGGTATAGGGTTAGGGTTAGGGTTAGGGTTAGGGTTAAGGTTAGGGTTAGGGTTAATGTTAGGGTTAGGGTTAGGGTTAGGGTTAGGGTTAGGGTTAAGGTTAGGGTTGGGTTTGGGTTAGGGTTGGGGTTGGGGTTGGGGTTAGGGTTAGGGTTAGGGTTAAATCGAATTTGAAGGGTTAGGGTTAGGGTTAGGGTTAGGGTTAGGGTTAGGGTTAGGGTTAGGGTTAGGGTTAAATCGAATTTGAAAATTTCAAAGTTGTGCCACTCGTCGAGGGAAATGGGCAAAGGGTTGGCCTTTGGTGTGGGAGGTGCCCCAGGCCCCCTAGTCATGTGTGCGAAGTTTTGGAGTTCTAGCACACTTCCTTCATATAGCTGCCATTGACCCCCATGTAAAATTTTGGGAAAATTTCTCTAAGTGCTGAGTCCTAAGAAAATAATTTTTCCAAAAAGTATTTAGGAGCACGTTTCAGGCCATTTGGAGTTTATATGATTTTTTTTTTTTTTTTTTTTTTTTTTACACCACTAGTTGGCGCTATCATGACCAAAAATTATGAGTGAGTAAATTTCAAAGTTGTGCCAATCGTCGAGGGAAATGGGAAAAGGGTTGGCCTTTGGTGTGGGAGGTGCCCCAGGCCCCCTAGACATGTGTGCGAAGTTTTGGAGTTCTAGCTCACTTCCTTCATATAGCTGCCATTGACCCCCATGTAAAATTTTGGGAAAATTTCAATAAGTGCTGAGTCCTAAGAAAATAATTTTTCCAAAAAGTGTTTAGGAGCACGTTTCAGGCCATTCGGAGTATATATGATTTTTTATGTTGTTTTTTATGTTTTAATTATTAAAAATAGAAGGGAGATAGGTATAGGGTTAGGGTTAGGGTTAGGGTTAGGGTTAGGGTTAGGGTTAGGGTTAGGGTTAGGGTTAAGGTTAGGGTTGGGTTTGGGTTTGGGTTGGGGTTGGGGTTGGGGTTAGGGTTAGGGTTAGGGTTAAATCGAATTTGAAGGGTTAGGGTTAGGGTTAGGGTTAGGGTTAGGGTTAAGGTTAGGGTTAGGGTTAGGGTTAGGGTTAAATCGAATTTGAAAATTTCAAAGTTGTGCCACTCGTCGAGGGAAATGGGCAAAGGGTTGGCCTTTGGTGTGGGAGGTGCCCCAGGCCCCCTATACATGTGTGCGAAGTTTTGGAGTTCTAGCACACTTCCTTCATATAGCTGCCATTGACCCCCATGTAAAATTTTGGGAACATTTCTCTAAGTGCTAAGTCCTAAGAAAATAATTTTTCCAAAAAGTATTTAGGAGCACGTTTCAGGCCATTTGGAGTATATATGATTTTTTTTGTTGTTTTTTATGTTTTAATTATTAAAAATAGAAGGGAGATAGGTATAGGGTTAGGGTTAGGGTTAGGGTTAGGGTTAGGGTTAGGGTTAAGGTTAGGGTTAGGGTTAGGGTTAGGGTTAATGTTAGGGTTAGGGTTAGGGTTAGGGTTAGGGTTAGGGTTAGGGTTAGGGTTAAATCGAATTTGAAAATTTCAAAGTTGTGCCACTCGTCGAGGGAAATGGGCAAAGGGTTGGCCTTTGGTGTGGGAGGTGCCCCAGGCCCCCTAGACATGTGTGCGAAGTTTTGGAGTTCTAGCTCACTTCCTTCATATAGCTGCCATTGACCCCCATGTAAAATTTTGGGAAAATTTCTCTAAGTGCTGAGTCCTAAGAAAATAATTTTTCCAAAAAGTATTTAGGAGCACATTTCAGGCCATTTGGAGTATATATGATATTTTTTTGTTGTTTTTTATGTTTTAATTATTAAAAATAGAAGGGAGATAGGTATAGGGTTAGGGTTAGGGTTAGGGTTAAGGTTAGGGTTAGGGTTAGGGTTAGGGTTAATGTTAGGGTTAGGGTTAGGGTTAGGGTTAAATCGAATTTGAAAATTTCAAAGTTGTGCCACTCGTCGAGGGAAATGGGCAAAGGGTTGGCCTTTGGTGTGGGAGGTGCCCCAGGCCCCCTAGACATGTGTGCAAAGTTTTGGAGTTCTAGCTCACTTCCTTCATATAGCTGCCATTGACCCCCATGTAAAATTTTGGGAACATTTCTCTAAGTGCTGAGTCCTAAGAAAATAATTTTTCCAAAAAGTATTTAGGAGCACGTTTCAGGCCATTTGGAGTATATATGATTTTTTTTATTTTTTTTTTATGTTTTAATTATTAAAAATAGAAGGGAGATAGGTATAGGGTTAGGGTTAGGGTTAGGGTTAGGGTTAGGGTTAAGGTTAGGGTTGGGTTGGGGTTGGGGTTAGGGTTAGGGTTAGGGTTAAATCGAATTTGAAGGGTTAGGGTTAGGGTTAGGGTTAGGGTTAGGGTTAGGGTTAAGGTTAGGGTTAGGGTTAGGGTTAGGGTTATATCGAATTTGAAAATTTCAAAGTTGTGCCACTCGTCGAGGGAAATGGGAAAAGGGTTGGCCTTTGGTGTGGGAGGTGCCCCAGGCCCCCTAGACATGTGTGCGAAGTTTTGGAGTTCTAGCTCACTTCCTTCATATAGCTGCCATTGACCCCCATGTAAAATTTTGGGAAAATTTCTCTAAGTGCTGAGTCCTAAGAAAATAATTTTTCCAAAAAGTATTTAGGAGCACGTTTCAGGCCATTTGGAGTTCATATGATTTTTTTTTGTTGTTTTTTTTTTACACCACTAGTTGGCGCTATCATGACCAAAAATTATGGGTGAGCACCTGGGCTCGGTCCGACCCTGAATGTGAAAAAATTAGGTGTCTAGCCCCTTCCTAGGCTGAGAAAATAACTTGAAACCGATGACAATTAATCGACTTATGTTTTAATTATTAAAAATAGAAGGGAGATAGGTATAGGGTTAGGGTTAGGGTTAGGGTTAAGGTTAGGGTTAGGGTTAGGGTTAGGGTTAATGTTAGGGTTAGGGTTAGGGTTAGGGTTAAATCGAATTTGAAAATTTCAAAGTTGTGCCACTCGTCGAGGGAAATGGGCAAAGGGTTGGCCTTTGGTGTGGGAGGTGCCCCAGGCCCCCTAGACATGTGTGCGAAGTTTTGGAGTTCTAGCTCACTTCCTTCATATAGCTGCCATTGACCCCCATGTAAAATGTTGGGAACATTTCTCCAAGTGCTGAGTCCTAAGAAAATAATTTTTCCAAAAAGTATTTAGGAGCACGTTTCAGGCCATTTGGAGTTTATATGATTTTTTTTTGTTGTTTTTTTTTTTTTTACACCACTAGTTGGCGCTATCATGACCAAAAATTATGGGTGAGTAAATTTCAAAGTTGTGCCACTCGTCGAGGGAAATGGGCAAAGGGTTGGCCTTTGGTGTGGGAGGTGCCCCAGGCCCCCTAGACATGTGTGCAAAGTTTTGGAGTTCTAGCTCACTTCCTTCATATAGCTGCCATTGACCCCCATGTAACATTTTGGGAACATTTCTCTAAGTGCTGAGTCCTAAGAAAATAATTTTTCCAAAAAGTATTTAGGAGCACGTTTCAGGCCATTTGGAGTATATATGATTTTTTTTTTGTTGTTTTTTATGTTTTAATTATTAAAAATAGAAGGGAGATAGGTATAGGGTTAGGGTTAGGGTTAAGGTTAGGGTTAGGGTTAGGGTTAGGGTTAAGGTTAGGGTTGGGTTTGGGTTTGGGTTGGGGTTGGGGTTGGGGTTGGGGTTAGGGTTAGGGTTAGGGTTAAATCGAATTTGAAGGGTTAGGGTTAGGGTTAGGGTTAGGGTTAAGGTTAGGGTTAGGGTTAGGGTTAGGGTTAGGGTTAGGGTTAGGGTTAGGGTTAATGTTAGGGTTAGGGTTAGGGTTAGGGTTAGGGTTAGGGTTAGGGTTAAATCGAATTTGAAAATTTCAAAGTTGTGCCACTCGTCGAGGGAAATGGGCAAAGGGTTGACCTTTGGTGTGGGAGGTGCCCCAGGCCCCCTAGACATGTGTGCGAAGTTTTGGAGTTCTAGCTCACTTCCTTCATATAGCTGCCATTGACCCCCATGTAAAATGTTGGGAACATTTCAATAAGTGCTGAGTCCTAAGAAAATAATTTTTCCAAAAAGTATTTAGGAGCACGTTTCAGGCCATTTGGAGTATATATGATTTTTTTTGTTGTTTTTTATGTTTTAATTATTAAAAATAGAAGGGAGATAGGTATAGGGTTAGGGTTAGGGTTAGGGTTAAGGTTAGGGTTAGGGTTAGGGTTAGGGTTAATGTTAGGGTTAGGGTTAGGGTTAGGGTTAAATCGAATTTGAAAATTTCAAAGTTGTGCCACTCGTCGAGGGAAATGGGCAAAGGGTTGGCCTTTGGTGTGGGAGGTGCCCCAGGCCCCCTAGACATGTTTGCGAAGTTTTGGAGTTCTAGCTCACTTCCTTCATATAGCTGCCATTGACCCCCATGTAAAATGTTGGGAACATTTCTCCAAGTGCTGAGTCCTAAGAAAAAGCCTAAAAGGTTAGTGTTAGGGTTATGGCTAGGGTTAGGGTTAGGGTTAGGGTTAGGGTTAGGGTTAGGGTTAGGGTTAGGGTTAGGGTTAGTGTCTCAGTAGGCTATTTAAAAAGAAATCAAGCAAGTAGACTAATAATAACATTAATGAATTATTGTTTGTTGCATCACAGAAGGCCTATTGGCCTACACTAAGGGGACTGTCCACCAAACTAGAAACTAATAAATAAATAATAAATAAATTAATAAATAAATAAATAAATAAATAAATAAATAAATAAATAAATAAATAAATAAATAAATAAATAAATAAATAAATAAATAAATAAATAAATAAATAAATAAATAAATAAATACAATTCAATTCAATTCAATTCAATTCAATTCAATTCAATTCAATTCAATTCAATTCAATTCAATTCAATTCAATTCAATTCAATTCAATTAAATTAAATTCCATTCCATTCCATTCAATTCAATTCAATTCAATTCAATTCAATTCAATTCAATTCAATTCAAATCTCTCTCTCTCTCTCTCTCTCTCTCTCTCTCTTACAGACAGTTCTCCTATAACTTCTCCAAGACGAGTCAAGGGCATCAGATCTACAGAGTCGCTCCCCACTCTGACACGGGCAGCGGAAAAGCTTATGTTTAGACAGACAGACAGACAGACAGACAGACAGACGGACCGACAGACAGACACACACACACACACACACAGACACACACAGACAGACAGACAGACAGACAGACAGACAGACAGACACACACGGACGGACGACGACGGACGGACACAGCGGAAAAGCTTATGTTTAGACATCTTTCACACACGCACGCACACACGCACACACACACATACACACAGACAGACAGACACACACACAGACATTCACACACACACACACAGACAGACACACACACACATACACACAGACACACAGACACACACACACACACACTGAATTTCTGAATGTAAATTTAAACGTTTGCCGATATTTTAGCACAAGTAATTTTAATGTAAATGGATGTCCTGCGTTGATTACTGCCTAAGTATTTTGTACTCTTAAATAATAAAATGTTGAAAATTTAAAAAAATAAAAATCGGACTGTGTGTGTGTGTGTTTTTGTGTTTTTGGTAATGGTGTGTGAGTTTGTTCGTGCATGCCTGTATGTGTGCACGTGTGTGTGTGTGTGGTGTGTGTGTGTGTGTGTGTGTGTGTGTGTGTGTGTGTGTGTGTGTGTGTGTGTGTGTGTGTGTGTGTGTGCAGGGGCATTGCACCAAATTCTGGGCCCCTATACAGGAAGTCCTGATGGGCCCTCTGAGAGGCGGTCTTACAATACAAACATGTAAAAGCTATGTTTGTCTAAAGTCCAAAACGTATGAGTGACTGGTCCCTCTCTGAGCCAGATAACAACACAATGTTTATATTGATGAATGACCAAATCATTACGCGTACTTGAACACAACCCCTGGTCTAATGACTCTTAATAAACATGCACACACACAGTGTTTCTCACAGGAATTTGGGAGACTGTGTTGGGGACCCTGGACCTTCTAGGGGGTCCGGGGGAATGCTCCCCCGGAAGATTTTTTTTAAAGAAAAATTCATCAATCTGGTGCACTTTGAGGAGAAAACTAAGGCTAAATTAATTGTTTCCCATTTAGTAATATTTTCTGGAATAATTTATAGATAATGTATATTTATCTTCCTAAATAAAAAATGTCGGGGCCTTCAAAGATCAGGGGCCTATATTGAGCCAGTAAAAAAAATAAAAAATAAAAAAAACATTTTTTTTTTGGGTGCAGCCCCCCTCTGCCTTGGGCCCCCCAAGCCTGTCCACAGTCCGACGGCCCTGAACGTAACTGACCATCGTCAGATGCTCATAATTACCGAGTAGAAGTTGAATGCGTCATGATACAATTCAATGCAGCCTCTGAATGGGCGCATAGGCTACTGGAGCACTGTTAGTTACTGTAGGAACCGTTGCTCTACAATAAACTGGCGACTTTTTTTTTTTCGTTTTTTTTAATGAACTGGCGACTTGATCAGAGTGTAGCGCGGCCAGATGACAGCTAACGTAGGCTCCAGCCTGCGCCCCGTCAAAGGTAATGTTATGAATGAACAAGTAGTAGGCTAATTGTTTCAGCCTCCCTCTGTAGTTTTACTCTCACCATTCTTAGAAAAAAAGTGTTTGATCCCCTGCTCTGCTGCTCATAGCCTACTCCTGGCCTCCTTCTCAACTCTTTTCTGGTGCGAGCTTTTTTGGGGGCTTCCTCGCGTGCTGGAGTTCGCTCGCGCTCACTTAATTCCAATGAGGAAGAACGAACCGCGGGGTGGACCAAACCATTTTTTAAGAAGGGGCCAAGGGGGTTATTGAAATGATTAAAATTAGAATATTGTATGACTTGTGGCTTTGTTTTAATTCGGGATCATTCGTATGATTATAGGGGAGAGTGGCCTAAGTTGTGCATTTTGGAAGTTGTGCCACCACTTGTTTCTAGAAAACCGTGGAAGAAATTGGAAATGTGACCACATATTAAAGAAGGGAGACACAAGGAATAAGATATAAGCACATTTAAGCTCAAAAAACTGTGTTTTGCCTTTCAAAGTAAAATTTCCATGATCAAGGTTTTTTGATGATTGTGTCTGAACAATTATAGACAAGTTTGAAAACATTTGACACATGTTTTAGTGCTTTGGTATGCTACATTTTGAGTCTATATAGTTAGCACGATGTCAGCCCTAAACTGCTGCATCATGCTTATTATCCAAAATTCTGGGATTGGGGTGATTTGTGCCAAAGGGCCTGGCTGAGTTATAAGTAAGTAAGTAAGTAAAATGTATTTATAAAAGCACATTTATTATCACATCTCTCTCTCTCTAAGACATGTATTATCACATCTCTCTCTAAGACATGTATTATCACATCTCTCTCTCTCTCTCTCTCTCTCTCTCTCTCTCTAAGACATGTATTATCACATCTCTCTCTCTCTCTCTCTCTCTCTCTCTCTAAGACATGTATTATCACATCTCTCTCTCTCTCTCTCTCTCTCTCTCTCTAAGACATGTATTATCACATCTCTCTCTCTCTCTAAGACATGTATTATCACATCTCTCTCTAAGACATGTATTATCACATCTCTCTCTCTCTAAGACATGTATTATCACATCTCTCTCTCTCTAAGACATGTATTATCACATCTCTCTCCTCTCTAAGACATGTATTATCACATCTCTCTCTAAGACATGTATTATCACATCTCTCTCTCTCTCTCTCTCTCTCTCTCTAAGACATGTATTATCACATCTCTCTCTCTCTCTAAGACATGTATTATCACATCTCTCTCTCTCTCTCTCTCTCTCTCTCTCTAAGACATGTATTATCACATCTCTCTCTCTCTCTAAGACATGTATTATCACATCTCTCTCTCTCTCTCTCTCTCTCTAAGACATGTATTATCACATCTCTCTCTAAGACATGTATTATCACATCTCTCTCTCTCTAAGACATGTATTATCACATCTCTCTCTCTCTCTCTCTCTCTCTCTCTCTAAGACATGTATTATCACATCTCTCTCTCTCTCTCTCTCTCTCTCTCTCTCTAAGACATGTATTATCACATCTCTCTCTCTCTCTCTCTCTCTCTCTCTCTAAGACATGTATTATCACATCTCTCTCTCTCTAAGACATGTATTATCACATCTCTCTCTCTCTCTCTCTCTCTCTCTCTAAGACATGTATTTATCACATCATTTTCTATGTAGTTTTGATTAAATATGTACTTTGTCTCCCTATTTTCTAAAGTGTATTTGTTAGCCTTATAAATATGACCTGATTGTGATTATTGACAGGGGTGGACCTCTTGTACAAGCCCATTGGGCTTCGTTCCCTCCTTGCACCATTGATGGTAATGTGCTAAATAAACTAAACTAAAAAAAATATAATGAATATGGAATGTATTAAATTATTTTCAAAACAATCTTGTTTTATATCGCTAAATTGGAAATTTAAATTGGAGGAAACCAACTACCTGGCATTCCATGATGAAATAAATCTCTGTTGGTCAGGTCTAGCAATCTTGTATATGTTATTAATCAATTTTTATTCTTCTTATCAACTTATTCTTCAATAGCTTCCATGGTATGTAACCCAGTGTCTCCAAATTAGTAAATAGAAAATAGTACACACTCACACAGCTCTTGATTTTCCTCTCAAAGTGCATTTTAGGTTAAAAGGAACCACATTTTCTCCGGCGGGCATGAACCCAGAACCCCCTAAGGACTGGGTTCCCCCCACAGTTTCACAAACTTCTGTGGGAAACACTGCTTCAGGGATGTCACATTAATAAGCTTTGTGTATGACTGGATTTATAGCTTTTGATAGTTTGCGGTAAAAATAGCTCTCCTGTTGACTTTGTCCTGTCAGTGCGGCTCTCCCAAAAAAATAGTGAACACTAGTAAATGATGGTAACCCTAAATGAAGTGAACACCACTGGTCTAAATGATCAATAACCAATAATCACCAGTAATGTAGGGCAGAGCCAGTGGTTGCGTTCCGAATCGCATACTCTTTCTTTTTTCTATTCTACATACTACATCTGACGATAAAAAGAATCTAGTTAGGATGCAGTAGGCATACTATTGGGACATACTTTTCTCTCTTATTTCATCATAACATTGCGCCTTGATCTTGCCTCTTGCTTTTATATCCGTCTCATCCCCGTTTGTTTTCATATGGAAGCTTCGTCGATGTGACGTCACTTCATGTGCGCACTGGATTGTGGGTCAGAATCGCCCAAATAGGATGCAGTTTTCAACACTAACAATCTTGGCCGCATGAAGTAGGACATCCGGGTACTTCTAACCATCCTAAATCTGGCCACAAGAATCGGGACATCCTAAATCTTTTTTCTACATACTATATAGTAGAAAGTATGCGATTCGGAACGCAACCAGAGTGTTGCCTGAGAGCGCCTGCCTGCTGCATCTCATTAGAGCCTCATCAGCAGGCTGGAGAACAGTGTGCTGCTGCCCTCTATGGCTCAGTTTCATGTCTGGTGGAATGTGCTCTGTTGCATCACTGCATTCAGGTTGGTTACTGTTACACACCACAGGAGGTATGTTTTAGAGACAAAAACAGTCGTTGTTCTTTATGCTAGGCATGATGGAGATTCCATGCAATACAATGCCAATTTAGGGAGTTTTGTATATTTTATACATTATAAATAGAAAATAAATCCAGGCAGACAGGCAGACAGACAGACAGGCAGACAGACAGACAAACAGACAGACAGACAGACAGACAGACAGACAGACAGACGACAGACAGACAGACAGACAGACAGACAGACAGACAGACAGACAGACAGACAGACATACAGACAGACAGGACAGACAGACAGACAGACAGACAGACAGACAGACAGAGTGAAGACATCAGATAACACCAGTCTGCTGCTCAGCTTCTACTTTATTGTGACGTACAGCAGAGAATGATTCACATTAGGGTTGAAACTAGTTAGTTAGACTTTAAAGCTGAGTGTGTGTTTAGCTGCAGCCAGCAGACTGAAGGTAACATCTTAACCAGCAGAGAATCATTTCTCTACACCAACAGCTGTTTGACAGAAGACTTTACACACTATCAGACTCTATATGTCTGTTTCTATCGAGAGAGTATGGGCCCTACTTTCCTGCTGGCACATATCAGGCAGCACTGCCTTTGCATTGGTTTAGTCATTTCCCCAATTTCCGTTCTAAACTCGGTCATAAATCCAGATGCATTGGTTATGTATATTAATATTTGAGATGTTACAGGTATGAGTTGTTATTCCAGTGCTGGTGGATTGTGCCTGAGTTAGTTTCAGGACTATAAGGCCCAGAGTGAGATTACGGGCCAGTTTCACAGACATGGATTAAGCCTAGTCCTGGACTAAATGGTATTTTGAATGGAGATTGTCCATTGAAAGTACAATTTAGTCCAGAACTAGGCTTAATCCATGTCTGCGAAACCGCCCCTACATGTTTAACAAGAGAAAGGAAAAAATCACAAGAGATGAGCTGATATTCTGCTGTACGTTTGTCCTGGAGAATTACTGCACAGGACGGATCATCATGGTGATGGTCTTCAGGGAATAGTTACGACCCTTCCATTGGAACCATTCCACTCCAACAGCAAAGCGAGTATCGTCAGCCCCCCTGAGGTAGAGCCCGTTTGGATTCGTATGGTGACATCCCTTGTACCAGAACGCCCCAAGGAATACTTTGGCACAGTTTCTGGACGGGTCGGTGTCCTGGTCTTTGTCCAAGGTGGAGAACTTCATTCCGTTGTGATAACTCAGGGCGTCTCCTACAGAAACACAACATGAAGCAGCGTATTTAATATATATATATATATTTTTTTAAGATATTTTTTGGGCATTTTTATGCTTTATTGATAGTGCAGAGAGACAGAGGTGAAATGGGGCAGAGAGGGGAGTGACATGCAGAGAACGACCGCGGGTGGGAATCGAACCCGGGTCTGCTGCTGGGCCCGACCCGGGAGGGGGACGCCTTACCAACTGAGCTAAAGGCGCCCCCAGTGTGTTTAATCTTGACAATGATAGTAACACTGTGACGACTACAATGCTGCCACTCTACAGACTGTTCTAGTGGGACTTTGACTAGTGCTGCGGCCCCCTCCTGATGTGTATGCACACAGACGCTCACCTGCCACTCCATCGATGAATCCAGACACAAACAGAGTGTATCCAAACCGCTCCGATCCAACCGAGAACGAGGAGTAACGAGCGGACGCTGTGTTCCCCTCAAAGTCCTCCATGACGACCAGCAGCTCGTGCTTTCCCTGACGTGTCAACTGGTGGATGTTCTCCAGAGACACTGAAAAACACACACACACACACACACACACACACACACACACAACACACACACACACACCACACACACACACACACACACACACACAACACACACACACACACACACACACACACACACACACCACACAACACACACACACACACCACATTTAAATACTCTTTAACATTGCCATCAGATAACAAAAAAGAGACACAAAAAACATGCATAAATGTCCACTAAAATGGGCAAAGGGGTTTGTGTGTATGTTTAGGGGCTGGGGTTTTCTTTCTCACCGAGCCAGTACTCCCCAGCAGCGTCCCCAAAGCCCCATTTGTATGAATCCCAGGGCCTGAAGAACTGCAATGAGCCGTCCACTCTCCTCTGGAACACCTGGGGGATAGAGTCACTCACTTTAATAGAATGACAAAAATACGTGAAAAGAAGCTGAATATTGAAGGCATACTTTGCATCAATTTATCAGTTCATAGGCATATTTTCCATTTGCAAGGCAGAGGATATAAAACGATAGAACAGTTTTTGCCCAAATAAACTATGTGAAAAATATGTCGAATAAACACTGATTTTCAAGTCTTATTCTTCTCAATTCTACTCTCCAATTATTTTCTTATTATTATTATTTTAGATTCTTTTCT
Organism: Ammodytes dubius; assembly: GCA_026122265.1. Taxonomy (NCBI): domain Eukaryota; kingdom Metazoa; phylum Chordata; class Actinopteri; order Uranoscopiformes; family Ammodytidae; genus Ammodytes; species Ammodytes dubius. Next base: position 1,283,527 of record CM047508.1, on the reverse strand, counting down.
ATTGGAAATGGGAGACGCACATTTAAAAAAAAAAATGTGTCGAATCTTGAATGTGCTGTCAAGTGTCCCTTTAATTTGCATCAGACAAACTCACCGTCCACCTCCCTCCAAATGACTCCATGTCACAGTAGACCTGCAAACAAACACATTCATCACAAAACAGTCAATTCAAGTGGGATCCACCCCCCCCCCCCCATAGAGTCTCAGTCCTCTTTACAGCAGACCCAGGCTCGTTCTCTGCATGTCATTCCCGTCTCTGACACATTTCATCTCTGTCCCTTGCACTAACACTGCTTAATGTCTAAACATTAACCAGTTTAAAATAAATACAAAGAATTGATTTTCACAAGGTACAGGGATGAAGTTTAACATAGTGTATATGTTTACATGTATGTTTATTTGTATATATTTGACGGTATTTATATAATATTGAATGTTTAATTAGATATTATTATAAGATTACTTGACAATATTATTAGATAAATACGACGATATTATTAGATAAATATGCAATTGGTAACAAATTGTATCATATTGAAAACTAATAGGGGAGAACGGGGGAATCTGAGGCATCGGGTAATGTGAGCCACCCCCTGTATCTAGGCAACGGAAAACATTTGTGGTCATGTGAGATATATGTTTTCAAGCCCCTCTCATTTCCCATGGCCCTGAAAGAGAGGACCTCATGGTGCTGTGGTAAGCATGTTTTTTTCACCAAAATAGTATTTTGCATGTAAAAGTAAATTTTCTTGCTGTAAATTTAATCAACTGTTGTGCCAAAGCAAATGTATTCACGTAGAAAAACTTTCATCATATGTGTTGATGAACTACCAACATATGAAACCATGTGATGCTGATAACTGAAGATTAGCCTGAAATGCTAAGAGAGGTAGTTTTTTCTCAAATTGTGGTGGTGGGGGAAAGTGAGCCAAATGCTGTGGGGAAAGTGAGCCACTGTCTCACTTTCCCCCACCATGAGGCACAAGTTAAGTTTAGTCTTAAACATATTTTAATGTAATATTGCATGACATATGTTTTATTTTAATGTCATACACATTGTAGAAAAGCCATCATGCCAAGGAAATACACCAGGAAGACAACCTGGGGCAACCACAGGAAAGAGCACCTTCTCATCTTTCCCTGTAACCTTCAGGGCTGGAATGTAGAGTAGGCCTAGTTGTAGAGTATGACAGGCTGATGTTATAATCCAGTTGGGTCTTCTCCTGTGTTCTGAGTCCCAGGCTGTTCTCGCTGGTTCTGATTTTCCTATGCTTTGACCCCCAGACACAAGCTGGCTCTAAGGGTCCTGTATTCTGACCCCCAGACTGTGTTCTAATCTAACTGGTTCTATCTTTCCTTTGAATCTTATTAAAACCTTTTGAATTGTAATATGTTGTATTTGATTTTGTTCAGAGTTACTTTCATGTGTTTAGAAAATTTGCTTTGCTTAATTGACCAAACCCCATCATTCTTTTACTAGTCCGACATTAGTTCTGGAATGTGTGGCTAGCTTTCAGGATTGTTACTGTTAAAATATGTGTTGTTATGGTAGTTTCATAGTGGAACAAGTAAGTGGATCAGTTCACCCCACAGCTGGGGTAAAGTGAGCCACATGGCAATTTTTTTTAAAACAATCATATTTTCACTGCCCTTTGTCTTGAAAAAAATCTGCTAATGCCCATTTCTAGGAAACATCCTGAATTAATGGGAAATGTGTAAATTTGAGTGATAAATCATTTTAGCTCGCTTAGAGGGGAGCAAATGTAAAAAGTGGCTCAGATTACCCAGTTCTCCCCTATATATTAATATGTAGGGGAAGGTGGGGTGATTTGTGCAACTTTTTACTCAAAGTGATTTTAAAGTGAGGCCTTGACAGTTATGTCTCCAACTCAAATATGTACATATATTTCAGGATGTTGTGCATCCCTGGCAATAAAAACTTTGGATCTGGAATAAACTGTTTAAGAAATATAGCTTTCGGAAAAAAAGTTGTCTTGACGCACAAATCACCCCACTACGTGGGGTGATTTGTGCGTCATTGTGTCACAATGACAAAGTCACCATCATCATCTTTCTGGCCATTTGAACTCTCATCAGTGGTGTTGTTAAGTGGAATTGAGATGTCACTCTCTTCTGAGCTACTGTAGACAATCACTTTCTTTTGGTGACCAGCGTATACAGCCATGCCACTGGCACAACTCTCAGAAATGTACTTTGCACTAGTTGCTCCGTGCTTGTGGAACCAACTGCCACCTGACAAATGTGATTCCCCCTACATTTCTGCCTTTAAATCAAGGCTCAAAACCCATATGTACACCCTGGTGTTTCCTCCCCATTAACTATCTTACCTCTGCACTACTATCTGTGTTTATGTGGATGTATGGGCTTTACGTCTTTTATTTTGGTTATTGTTATTGTACCTTCATTGTTTACCTACTGAATGCACTATGTACAGCACTTTGGACAGTGCAAACTGTCATAAATGTGCTTTTATAAATACATTTTACTTACTTACTTACTTATAACTCACCCAGGCCCTTGCGCAGAAATCACCCCATCCCCAGAATTTTGGATAATAGGCATGATGCAGCAATTTAGGGTTGACATTGTGCTAACTATATAGACTCAAAGTGTAGCATACCAAAGCACTAAAACATGTGTCAAATGTTTTCAAACGTGTCTATAATTGTTCAGACACAATAATCAAAAAACCTTGATCATGGAAATTTTACTTTGAAAGGCAAAACACAGTTTTTTGAGCTTAAATGTGCTTATATCTTATTCCTTGTGTCTCCCTTCTTTACAGGATGAGTCAAATGGATGGCTCTTCTTAAATATGTGGTCACATTTCCAATTTCTTCCACGGTTTTCTAGAAACAAGGGGTTTTGCAACTTCCAAAACGCACAAATCACCCCACCTTCCCCTATTATTATTTTTCGATTATTATTATATCATTAACTAGAAAATCCCACGGAGATTTTGAAAGTACGGGCGCAGGCCGCCAAGCCCCGCGTCGGTGGCGCCCCGCCCGTCGGCCGGGCCCGAAAGCTTCTACGAACCTCCGGTGTGCATTTGTGGTTTTCATTGTGTGTAAATATTACTTTATTGTAACTGTCCACTTGTTTAATTTATTTTATTGTTTATTATTGCTTTTTTAATTTTTTTTATTATTTACTTGTTCGAAATAAAACATTTTCAATTCAATTCAAAAACTATCGATAAAGCTTTAGAAAATATCTTATCATATAATATCAAAAAATATCTTTAAAAAAATCAGTACATTCCAACATGATGCTGTAAGCGTTACTTTAAATAGTGTTGATGCTACAATTACAACATCTTTAGAAACTAAAGGTGAACGGTTGTCCACTAGAGGAAGAAGTTTACCTGTTTAGTTGAGAATGCTTTGGGATCGATGGTGTACACTCCACTGGGGCTGCTATTGTCTCTCTCGTGGATTTCACTGCAGTCTAACGGCAGTTCGAACGGCCCGATTGCTTGCCCACTGCTGCAGCTGATCAACCCTGAAGCCATGAGGAGGAGGACTAACACCAGCTGGAACAGAGCAGAAGTTGAGATGTTGAGATGGAGAAAGATTTGAAGCTTCTCTACTCTGTTTACATTACGGCCTGGTGGTTTTATTGGTTTGTAGGGACTGGTGCGAACAGAATATATGTTTAATTGTCCCCTTACTTTACCGTTAATTTAATCTAATTTAATTCTGTGACGTCAACCACCTTTGGAACGCCCTCCCACCGGACAGCCGTACTTCTGACGCCCTTTCTAATTTCAAGTCCCATCTCAAAACACATCTTTTGAAACTGGCATACTGTGTCTAATTGTTGTTTATCACCCACTTCATCCCAATAATGTACATTTGTATTTTTAAATTAAATTAATTATGATTTGTTATTATTAAATAACACAAGTAGACCCGTTAGCATACAGAGCTAACACAGAAACTTGTGAAGCTACAATTTTACCTTCATCGTCAAAGATCTGCTGAAGTGACGGTTTAAAATCCTGATGTCGGTCCGTCTGGATCGCTGATGAGCTGTTATAAAAGAATAAACTGTGACGTGTGTGAGACTGGTTGAAAACTAAAACAAACGACTGCAGGCTGTTAACCAGCAACAATGAAACACGATCGACTTATAGCATCAGGAGGGCTAATCATGTTGATCGGCGTAGTTTTTGTGAAATAATTTTGATTCTGTGTGCAAAGTAAAATAATGTAATCAACCAACATAAAAGTAGGATGTTTGGAAAAGCTGTGTTAAAAATTTCTCTGTTTGACAGCACTTAAAATATTTAATAATTTTCATAGGGGGGCTAATTCCAATTCTGTCCTTAACTGTATGTGGCAATGCTACAGGTAGTTGTGTTGCTAGTTTGCGTAAAAGTGCCTCTTGCGCTCAGATTAAAGTAAAGCCATTAACGCCACTGCAATGTCTCACTACTGCATTCCTCTGCAAAGTTGATCGGGCAGCTTAAGCTATTTTGCCCTGCAGCTACGAGCCAAACTACAGTGCTTGCCAATAAGCTGACAAACAACACAACTCCATTTGTCAAATAAAGAACCTGTCAAAACAGAAGGGAAGAAACAACGGCATGTTACATGGTGATGTGTTCAAGTGCTGCTGGTTAAAATGAGAGTTTGGCAGAGGTAATTTCATCGAGATGGGTTCAATGTGATCTCGTAAAATGTAGTTTTAGGCGAGAAACTAAAATAAAAAGGCTACAGCTGCTGTTGAAGTAGGTTATTAAAAAGAAGAAATAACAAAAAAAAAGGCCACACAAAGGTTTTACAGTGTACCAGGGTAAAATTTTAGGCCAATTTAAAGGTTTCAAAAATTGGATACCGCCCAACCATATAACCTAGTCTAGTTTTCTAAATTATTCAACAATATTGATTCATTGTTTATCAATAAATAGTTCATAAACCTTTGTCTAATTTATTACTGACCCTGCCCTTCATATGCCGCGCACACTGTAAATATTGCAGTTCATCAAATCAAACTTTATTTATAGAGCACTTTTCATACAATTAAATGTAACACAAAGTGCTTAAAACAACCCCCCACCCTCCCACGACACACCCCGATATATTCATACACGCAAAAACAATCATTAGAAATAATACATAGAAGAGAAAAAATAGAAATTAAAATATATAGAAAATAAAAGCAGACTACATACAGTATATAAATACAACAGGCTATAAGAGATAGATAAAAACAGTAGGTTGTTTAATCTAAAAGATAAAACAAATAAGTTCTGTGATTAAAAAGCCTGACTATAAAGGCAGGTTTTGAGTTTGCCCTTAAAGGTATCAACCCTTTCTGCGGCCCTCAGGTCACCAGGCAGGGTGTTCCACAGACGTGGAGCGTAGTGAGAAAATGAAGCCTCACCGTGAGTTTTGGTAAAAACTTTTGGGATAATTAAAAGACCACTGCCAGAAGACCTGAGGGTACAAGAGGGTTCATATGATAAAAGCCAATCTGATAAATAACGAGGACTAAGACCATTAAGAGCTTTATACACCAATAAAAGGATCTTACAATAAACAACGTTATGTGTTAAACACATAACGAAGCGCACTGCTTTAACTCCACTCGGTACCTGCACATCATGTCTGCAGCCCTGCACTCCTGCAGCAGTAAACATTCACTACACCAAATAATAAGTCTCTCCTGCTGCACCGGCTGCAAAGAGAGAAACACTGTCTACCGCCTTTAAGACAAAGTTTAATTTCCACCAAAAATCTTGTCTGAAGAAATGATCAGGTTGTCGACAACTCGTAGCGAGAGTAAATTGTATTTTTCACAGCTTGTAACTGGTTTGCAGTATACAATACATATTTGTTCAAAATGATAAAACTTAGAGTGTATAGTTGAAGGCTTACCTGTCTGAAGTCACCTGCAGGTCAGACTGAGACTCTGTGGCGTTGTCTCATGAGTTCACTGCTTATATCTATAGGACTGTGATGTCACACCAGTCCGACCAATCACACAACAGCCTGGGGCACAGGTGCAGTGTGGAATCTTGTTCCCCCCCCCCCCCCTCCCACACTAGAACAACGAGTTTGTGTTATTGGTTGAGTTTCAACTGAACGGGTCAAACTGGAAATGTGTTGTGACACTAGGACATTTTAGTTGTTCTTACCCAGAATAGATTGATCTCATAACGTCTGTTGCGTACTTCTTCCCCCTGACATTTGGATCTCACGACATTCAGAGATTTGCTCATACCTGAGGAGTGAGAGCGTGACAGTCTAGCCCCTTTTACACAGAGATTGTGGCATATTGACTGAACAACATCACTCCAATATGCCGGCTTTGCTTGCTTCTGTGTTATTTACACAGAACCAAGCAATGCCGGCCTGCTGGCGCATCAGTAGCTCCTTTTACACAGCGGTCCGGAATGAAAGAGGTGCTTGTAAACAGCGTCAGGTGTGACGTAAACATTTAGCGCCCCGCCGGTCAGCTGCTTTACAACAACAACACTGGCCGGTGAATTGAGAGCAGAAGTGCTGGAGCTTGCAGTAAGAGGGCCGTATTTTACTGTCCCCACGATGTGCCGGTTGATATCGCTACAACAAGCTGGAGCATTTATACAGAGAGGCGGAACTGATTGTGTCTGCAATAGTACCACCCCCAGAGGTAGTAAAATTCCCGGAACAATCTCTCGCACCTTTCTTCCCTCGTTCCGCAACCAGAACACTGGCTGCGATTGGGTTTTGATATGAAACAGTTTTGTCTGTATTATATTTCCTGATTCGTTCCACATGGACCTGCTCCTCGTGTCTGGGTGTGGTTGTGAAAAGTATTTGGACCCCATGAACAAACAGGTTGGGTACCTTTTGTAGTTCTTACATTCTTATAAACAGGACAGGCTAGTTACTCCCTTTGGGACAATAACTTCTAAAGGCTTTGACATAAGTCTTCAGGTTGACACGGCCAGCCAGGTCTGACCAGTTTTTCAGAAACCTGGCCAATCGACCAACCAGCCGGGTCCTACCACAATGAAGCTGATGAGCAGCATCATCCTGTTTTAATTATTGCCGTAACCACCAAGGTCCTGCTTTCTGTATTGTTTCCAAACATTTTTTCATTTCATTTCATTTAACTTTTATTTATCCTCGAGAGACCAATTGAGGGGTGAATCTCATTTACAATGACGTCGAGTTCAAACAAATTCAAAGGAAAAACAACAATACATAAAAATAGACCTAAAAAGTTCTTAATGCAAAGAAAGACACAAGGCACAAAGAAGTTGGAAATAACTGAAGGAACAGATTTCAGTTCAAAGATTATGAACTTTTTTGTAATGATTTCAGTAATGTTTTCAGTACTTTTACAATGAGAGCAGAATGAACTAAGCCTAAATGTTGCAACCAAACATAGGCCAACTTTATAGTTTTCAGGGTAGGTTGGTTTGGTTATTCATGTAGAGAACCGCCTGTTTTCATTTGTGTGTGAAGAATCTGTTGTTGATGTTAATTTTTAAGCGTTATTTATTTCAACAATACCACCAAAAGATTTCAAATGATTTATTGTCATGTGCAGAAATACAAAAAAGTGCAATATTTGGTGCAGTCAATTAGTGTAAATGTATCTTACCAGAAACTAGTAGCATAGAAAATGTGCAAATTGTGAAAAAACTTTTAGTTTGCTTTAGTGAATACTAAAGAAGAGCAATGTCTCTGTGTGAACTGATTATTTTGTAGAGATCTGCTGATCTGTTAAACAATTGTGTGAGTCTAAGGGAATCAAAATGAATTGGTAGGTATGCTGGGCTAAGTCAGAAATGTGCTACTATTGAGTGTGTGTGTCTCTCTCTCTGCGTGCCTGTGTCTCTCAGTGTGTGTGTCAGTGTGTGTGTGTGCGTCTCTCTGCGTGTGTGTGTCTCTCCTGTGTGTGTGTGTGTCTCTCCATGTGTGTGTGTCTCTCAGTGTGTGTGTTTGTCTCCATGTGTGTGTGTGTGTGTCTGCGTGCCTGTGTGTCAGTGTGTGTGTGTGTGTCTCTCTCTCTGTGTGCCTGTGTCTCCCAGTGTGTGTGTGTGTGTCTCTCTCTCTGCGTGTGTGTTTCTCCCTGTGTGTGTGTGTGTGTCTCTCAGTGTGTGTGTGTCTCCCTGTGTGTGCCTGTGTCTCTCAGTGTGTGTGTGTGTGTGTGTGTGTGTCTCTCAGTGTGTGTGTGTCTGTGTGTGTTTGTCTCCATTTGTGTGTGTGTGTGTGTGTTTGCATGTATGTTTGTCTGTGTGTGTGTGTCTCTCTCAGTGTGTGTGTGTTTGTCTCCGTGTGTGTGTGTCTCCCTGCGTGCCTGTGTCTCTCAGTGTGTGTCAGTGTGTGTGTGCGTCTGTGTGTGTGTGTGTGTGTGTCTCTCTGTGTGTGTGTGTCTCCCTGTGTGTGTGTGTGTGTGTGTGTGTGTGTTTTTATCCATGTGTGTGTGTCTCTCAGTGTGTGTGTGTGTGTGTGTGTCTCTCTCTCCCTGTGTGTGTGTGTGTGTGTGTGTGTGTGTGTCTCTCGGTGTGTGTGTGTGTGTGTGTGTGTGTGTGTGTGTGTGTGTGTGTGTGTGTGTGTGTGTGTGTGTGTGAGGAAGAGGAAAAGATGACCATTTCCTGTTGCAGTTAGAAAATAAAACAAACAGGAAACGAGCAACAGAAGACCTCAGAGCAGCAACAGAGACGGACAGAGGGACAGAGGGAGAAAAATTACAATTTACATTTATTGTTTTATTTAGGTATTTAGGTATTTAGCAGGACTATTAACAGTATATTTGTATTGTTAACTACTAAGATATCGAGCTGATTTCAATATATATATATATAAATATAGTTTCCAGAGCAAGAACTAGGTTGAAAGAAGGACCAAGGAACTTCAAGGAACTCAAGAAAATTTTAGCGTGGAGTGAAAACTAGATGCTAAAAATTCAACCCTGGACTAACTGATCACACACACACACACACACACACACACACACACACACACACACACACACACACACACACATTAAGACACACATTAACGTACACACACACACACACACACACACACACACACACACACACACACACATACATTTAGACATTTACATACACACACATTAACGTAAACACACACACACACACACACACACACACACACACACACACACACACACACACATTGTGGCAGACATGTCACACTGAGTCCGTGGATTATTAAATTCTACATCAACTGAAGAAAAAGGTAAGAATTTATTATTTCAATAAGTGTTTCTGTGTGTAATTGTGTCTTAATAATGAACCCATGAATGACTATATCCACTATTTACAGTATATAAAGCTCTGGAAAAAAATGAAGAGACCACTCCAAATGTTCAGTGTCTCTCGTTTTACTATGTATAGGCATATGTTTGAGTAGAATGAAGATTTTGGTTTTATTCTACAAACTACTGATAACATTTCTACCAAATTCCCCCCAAAAATATTGTCATTAAAGAGCATTTTCAATAAGTAATGTAGAGATGAAGATTGAAGAACAATCCAGACTGGTCTCTTTATGTTTTCCAGAGCTGTATTTTTATGAAGAACACCACAAATGTTTTTCTGTATACGGTGGAAGCACAAAACTTTATGATTTTATTTGATTTTATGACGGTATGACCTGTGTCTAACTGTCAGAGCTTGGATAACAGTTGGAGAAAGTTGCCCTGGTCTGCCTTCTCAGAGCGGGAACACTCTTTACTAAGAGCCCGAACTCTCTGGTCATATTTCGGGCGAGTTTTGCCGCACAGCAAGACTCTATCCCCAGCGTGGCCCGTCTTAATCTGTGGAGGGAAAGGAACTGACTGTGTTGTGTTGGTTTCTCCCTGATTCTTGCACTTTGCACTTTAGTGCCCAGGCCTGCGTACATGTTGTGATGTTTGCGTCCGTCACTGTTTTGTTCTGTTATGTGTTGTCGCCTCTCCTCGCTGTAAACCAAATTGCCCTCTTGGGACACTAATACAAATCTTGAATCTTGAATCTTGAAACTTTCTGTTGAAACTGGCAACACACGTGGCTACACATGACAGTATCGAAATGTTTGATTTTATTTATACATTATCTACAAAAGCTGATTATTCTTTTAAAAATGCTAAAAATCAGGGCACTGCGAGCTCAGCTATAGTGCATATAAGGCCGGGTCCTTGTCACAGTGGCAATGGGTTTGAATCCAATAGGCGCTCCATAAACCATCAAAAATGACCCAAAATAAGTTCAAAAATAGATTATTTTCTCTTTATCCTCTTACCCAGGCCTATAGAAAAAAAAGAGTTAGAAATCACATGGGTGAAACACTGCTAAGTAGCATTGTTTCATTGTAGAAAATGTAATAAAAAAAAATAATAATCATTTCTACAGGTAAATCCCATTGAGACCGAAGACTCTTTTTCAAGGGAGACCTGTTTTCCTTTCCCACGTTACCATTCACACACACATTCATACACCGATAGCAGCAGGCTAACTATCGACATTCACACGAGGCAAGGTGGGTGAAGTGTCTTGCCCAAGGACACAACAACCATGACACAGGTGGCAGGGCGGGGATCGAACCTCCAACCCTTTGATCATCGGCCGACCCGCTCTACCACCTGAGCCAGGGGGGGGGGGACACCAGTTAGTAAACGCTGCCATACTGAGAAATACAGAGAGAGTTTTGTGGAGCTGATAATAGGCTTAATCAACTTTGTGTCAACTCGTTTGGCCATGCCTCGACTGTATCAGACATCTATATGTATCTATATGGAAAAAGTTACGTACTGCAGCTTTAATATATGCTCAAAATACACTGGCTTTAAATACACCCAGGGTTAAAGGTTTAAGGTCAAAGGTTAGAGGTTAATACAGACTGTTTTGTGTTAAAGGGAAATTCTGAGAAATGCAGAAGTGAGTTTGAGAAACAGAGAATGTGTTTAATCAGCAAAAGTTTGAACAGTTTTAGACACA
>CM047508.1:1265058-1267558 GCA_026122265.1 Ammodytes dubius | reverse complement strand
AGAGAGAGAGAGAGAGAGAGAGAGAGAGAGAGAGAGAGAGAGAGAGAGAGAGAGAGAGAGAGAGAGAGAGAGAGAGAGAGTGAGTGAGTGTGAGAGAGAGACATAGAGAGAGCGAGAGAGAGAGACATAGAGAGAGAGAGAGAGAGAGAGAGAGGAGACATAGAGAGAGAGAGAGTGTGTGTGTGTGTGTTGCGTTTGAGGAACCCGGACATGTGACTGATTAACAGCCTGTTGAGGTGAAGATTCTGTATTATAACTTGAAGGACGTTCAGCTCTGTGTGTTTAACGACCTTCAATAGTTAGTCTATTAAAGCTGCAGTGTGTAACTTTAATTTTTTATTTTTTTGGCATTTTCAAGCTTTATTAGATAGTACAGAGTTGAAATGGGGAGACAGAGAGAGAGAGAGAGAGAGAGAGAGAGAGAGAGAGAGAGGGGGAGGAGGATGACCTGCAGTAAAGGTCCACGGGTCGGATTTGAACCCGCGACCACTGCAACGAAGGCCGGAGCCGATATGGTGCACGCTCTATCCACTACACCACCGGAGCGCCGCCTGCAGTGTGTAACTTTGTTTGTGTCAGAGAAGTGAAACATTTTCTAAGGTATATTCTCATAATAACTGAATAAACACACTTTCCTCACAGGAAAATGTAGATCCCTGGAACACTGTTTGAAGTTAGAAAGCTTCCTGAAAAGTTACTGTTTCACTGTTGTTGTTGTTTACAGCAGCAGGGCCCACAGTTTGGTTTACAAACATATTCTAGTCTTAACGTTTGGTTCCAGGTTCCTCAAAATAATTTAGTTTTGCTTTTATATCCGTCTCATTCCCGGTTGTTTTCATACGGAGGCTCTGATGATGTGACGTCACTTCTGGTGCACACTGGATTGTGGGTCAGAATTGCCGGATGTAGTAGGCATAGGTATTTTTAACCCTTTTCCTACCATACTAAATAGTTGATAGTATGGGGATTGGAACACAGGGATTGCGTTCCGAATCGCATACTCTTTCTTTTTTCTATTCTACATACTACATCCGACGATAAAAATAATCTAGTTAGGATGCAGTAGGCATACTATTGGGACATACTTTTACTCTCTTATTTCATCATAACATTGCTCCTTGATCTTGCTTCTTGCTTTTATATCCGTCTCACCCCCGTTTGTTTTCATATGGAGGCTTCGTCGATGTGACGTCACTTCACGTGCGCACTGGATTGTGGGTCAGAATTGCCCAAATAGGATGCAGTTTTCAACACTAACAATCTTGGCCGAATGAAGTAGGACATCCGGGTACTTCTAACCATCCTAAATCTGGCCACAAGAATCAGGACATCCTAAATCTTTTTTCTACCAAACTATATAGTAGAAAGTATGCGATTCGGAACGCAACCATTCTCTGCATAGTTACAGATGTGAAGCTGCTGGCTCATAATGTATGAGTATCCCTGCGCTCCAATACCCATACTTCCATACTATTTAGTATGCCAGAAAAAGATTCAGGATGTCCCAATACATGCACGTCAATTGTAGTATGCTGAAAATACATAAATGCCCCACTAACTCCAATAGCATTTTGGAGTATTCGTATTTATTCTTGACATTTCTCGACATAATGAAAAAAAATCTTCCTTATCTGATTTTTTTTCTCTCCTGTCTGTGGCCCTAAAACTCTTCTGTACTTTAGTATGTAGTGTAGTAAAAAGACTAAAACCCTTCTGTACTTTAGTATGTAGTTAAGTAAAAAGACTAAAACTCTTCTGTACTTTAGTATGTAGTGTAGTAAAAAGAATAAAACTCTTCTGTACTTTAGTATGTAGTGTAGTAAAAAGACTAAAACTCTTCTGTACTTTAGTATGTAGTGTAGTAAAAAGACTAAAACTCTTCTGTACTTTAGTATGTAGTGTAGTAAAAGGGTGGTAGAGGTAAGGTGGCCGACCAGTAACCATGAGGTCGCTGGTTCGATCCCCGGCACCGGACAGGAGGGTGTGAGTCGTAAAACTAGCTGAGGCTGGTATTGTGTCTACGTTGCCCACCATCTCTACCATTGTGTCCTTGAGCAAGACACTTAACCCCAAAACTGCTCCAGGGGCGCTGTACTGCGGCTGACCCTGCGCTCTGACCCCCTCCGAAGTGTGGTAACTTGAGAGGGGATATGCGAAAAGACTAACTTCAATGTGCCTCGTGTACAACTGACAAATAAAGATAACTTAACTTAACTTAACTTAAAAAGACTAAAACGCTTCTATACTTTAGTATGTAGTGTAGTAAGAAGACTAAAACTCTTCTGTACTTTAGTATGTAGTGTAGTAAAAAGACTAAAACTCTTCTGTACTTTAGTGTGTAGTGTAGTAAAAAGACTAAAACTCTTCTGTACTTTAGTATGTAGTGTGGTAAAAAGACTAAAACTCTTCTGTTCTTTAGTATGTAGTGTAGTAAAAAGACTAAGGCTGTGTCTGAAATCGCGCACTTACGTAAGTGCACTTACATTGAGTGCACTTTATT
>CM047508.1:1237558-1240058 GCA_026122265.1 Ammodytes dubius | reverse complement strand
CGGGGAGACGGGGGATCCAACCACCAACCCTGTAACCCAGTGGATGACCAACCTATACACTGAGCTATACAGTATATACAGGTGAGACTCGAAAAATTAGAATATCATGCAAAAGTTCATTTATTTCAGTAATACAACTTAAAAGGTGAAACTAATATATTTTATAGACTCATTACAAGCAAAGTGAGCTACCTCAAGCCTTTATTTGTTATAATTTTGAATATCATGGCTATAACAGCTTATGAAAAACCGAAATTCAAAATCTCAGAAAATTAGAATAATACATGAAATCAATAAAAAAGGGATTTTGAATACAGAAATGTCGGCCCTCTATAAAGTATAATCATCCATATGTACTCAGTACTTGGTTTGGGCCCCTTTCCTTTTGCATGAATTCTTGCCTCAATTCCAATTCATTTTCCATGATATTCTAATAATACGAGTTTCACCTGTATAGTTTATTATTATTATCAAGAATTAGTTTACATGTCTTCTAATTCACTATCAGTATGAGTTTGGTAAAACCGTTTTTAGCTTCAGTGCCCCTGACTCCTGGAACAACTTACTGCAACACATTAAAATTAATACCTCTATCTATCTATCTATCTATCTATCTATCTATCTATCTATCTATCTATCTATCTATCTATCTATCTATCTATCTATCTATCTATCTATCTATCTATCTATCTATCTATCTATCTATCTATCTATCTATCTATCTATCTATCTATCTATCTATCTATCTATCTATCTATCTATCTATCTATCTATCTATCTATCTATCTATCTATCTATCTATCTATCTATCTATCTATCTATCTATCTATCTATCTATCTATCTATCTATCTATCCATCTATCCATCCATCCATCCATCCATCCATCCATCTACTTATGTTGGATCTCTTGTGTTACAATATGTTGGATCAGTTCGGCAGAGACGTGCCGGAGAGAAAACGACCGGAGAGGGAAAAATGTGAAAGCAGCGCTCAGGTTACAGTCTGCACACTCCAACACAATACGAGTACTGTTCACACACACACATGCAGGAACACACGCATGAACGCACACACACACACACACGCACGCATGCACGCACACACGCACACAGACTCTCTCACACACACACACACACAACGCACGCACGCATGCACGCACACACGCACACGTATGCATGCACGGATGCATACGTCTGCGGTCCTGTGTGAGGACCCCCTCTGGAGTGTGGGAACTTGAGAGGGGAGATGAGAAGAATTAATCTCTATATATACCTTGTGTAAATGGACAAATAAAGAAACTTAACTAAAGCAAAACCAAACAGTATAGAAATCGCAGCTACTGCCATCGGTGTATGAGTGAGTGTGTGTGTGAATGGGTGAATGTGGTAAGATATGTAAAGCGCTTTGGGGCTGAGAAAATTGGCTAAAAAGCGCTATATAAGTGGAGTCCATTTACCATTTACCAACTGCAAAAATACCTGCACACACACGTCCGTGCAAATCTTGTGCAACAGGGGCATTGTGCAATGAAACTAGTTTTTTTTTGTTTGGGAGCATTTTCATGCTTTATTGACTGTGTTGAGAGACAGAGATGAAATGTGTCAGAGAGGGGAATGACATGCAGAGAACGACCCGGGCTGGATTCTAACCCGGGTCTGCTGTGAAGAGGACAGACAGACAGACAGACAGACAGACAGACAGACAGACAGACAGACAGACAGACAGACAGACAGACAGACAGACAGACAGACAGACAGACAGACATGCAGATAGAGAGGGGAATGACATGCAGAGAACGACCCGGGCTGGATTCTAACCCGGGTCTGCTGTGAAGAGGACTGAGACTCTATGGGGAATTCTATACTCTATATTTATGCATACTGTAAAATGCATACATGTTCTGTGTGTGTGTGTGTGTGCGTGTGTGTGTGTGTGGAATGAGTGTGTGTGGAATGAATGAGTGTGTGTGTGTGTGTGTGTGTGTGTGTGTGTGTGTGTGTGTGTGTGTGTGTGTGTGTGTGTGTGTGTGTGTGTGTTGAATGAGTGTGTGTGTGTGTGTGTGTGTGTGTAGAATGAGTGAGTGGTGTGTGTGTGTGTGTGTGTGTGTAGAATGAGTGAGTGGGTGTGTGTGTGTGTGTAGAATGAGTGAGTGGGTGTGTGTGTGTGTGTGTAGAATGAGTGAGTGGGTGGAGGTCTCTGGTCCATTCAGCTGGAACACATTTCCTCTGAAGGTTGAAGCCGAACAATAAGACCTCTGTGTGTGTGTGTGTGTGTGTGTGTGTGTGTGTGTGTGTGTGTGTGTGTGTGTTGTGTGTGTGTGTGTGTCTGCGCGTGTGTGTGTGTGTGTGTGTGCGCGTGTGTGTGTGATTTAGCTGTGTTTCTGTGTGAGGGGCTCCCCGACATGATGTATATACTGTGTGTGTGTGTGTGTGTGTGTGTGTGTGTGTGTGTGTGCGCGTGTGTGTGTGTGTGTGTGTGTGTGTTCACATTTCTGCCGCT
>CM047508.1:1207558-1217558 GCA_026122265.1 Ammodytes dubius | reverse complement strand
TTTTACCATGTGTGATGTCAATTCTAGAATTGTACCACTTGATGATGTCATATTACACACTGCCCTTTTTTTGTTTTCTGAGTTGAACTTGCGTATTTGTTCGAAAGATTCCTAATCACTAATTTATTCTTTCTCTGTTTTCAGGAAGAAGCACGTTTCGGCCATATTGAATATCCGTGGAATGACGCGCCAGGCCGAGCGGCAGGAGATTCTAAACATCGTGAAAGACATCGAGAGCAGCGAGGGTGACGCCGGCGGTTTGTCTCGACTGTCCCGGGACAAAGCGCTCTTCTCTGAGGTCCCCGTAACCTCCGAGGTCCACTGTCTAAACGTTGGTCTGAGTCGCATAGCGCTAACGGCATCATCGTGCTTATCTGCGCTGCGACCACGAAGACGCAAGGCCAGAACGCCCATCCAGGAGAACCCAGATGACGTTCTATAAGCTCTATAAATTCTCTCTCTCTGTCTGTCTCTCTCTCTCTCTCTCTGTCTCTTTCTCTGCCTGTCTGTCTCTCTCTCTGTTGCTCTCTCTCACACTCCCTCTGTCTCTCTCACACTCCCTCTGTCTCTCTCTCACTCTCTCTCTCTCTTTCTTTCACTCTCTGTCTCTCTCTCACTCTCTGTCTCTCTGTCTGTCTCTCTCTCTCTCTGTCTCTCTCTCTCTCTCTCTCTGTTGCTCTCTCTCACACTCCCTCTCTCTCACTCTCTGTCTCTCTGTCGCTCTCTCTCACACTCTCTCTGTCTCTCTTTCACTCTCTGTCTCTCTCTCTCTCTTATTCCATAGGTCCCCAAACAGTTTCAAGATATGTGGAAAAACAACATTTTTTTTTTTACTTCTAATCATATCGTAAACTCAGAAAAGCAAATTTTATTTTTAACCCAACAACAAACAAAAAACACTTTTCCAAATCATATTTCCGAGTTAATTTTTCATGTTGATTTTCACTGGATTCATGAATTTCTACACATGTAATTTAAAATTAGTTTAATTTTTTAATCTTTTTTTGGCTCGTGATATTTTCCTGGAGAATTTGTGGACTGAAAAGGATCCTAAAGGCACTTTATAGACAGATTAATAAAAGACAAACCAGTCCCAATAAAAACTGGAACAAAGGACTGAGAAATAGCACCAGAATTAGCTGTATTTTAGGATAAAAATTGGGTATTTCTAGGATATTTTTGGAGTTTTTATGAACGTTGGACACTGGTGTATAATCCCAGAAAATGCTAAGAGAGTTTTATTGTTGCACATGTTAAAAGTAAAAATGAAAATAAAAAACGTATTAATCAATCAAAGGTACTAGACGATGATCTGATTCTCTGTATTTAAAGCAGTGATTAAATATAGGTGTGATGTGGTATATTATATATGTGGGAAAACATTGAAATAGAGATTTACTATTATGTCTTTTTTGCCGATTCTTGGACTTTTACTATAGAATATTTTAGATATGGAGAAATTAAATATTTTAGTGGTTTATTCTGCATTGACTCATCCATACTTTCATGTTATAGCTCAAGACACTAAAATTTAAATAATGTCAAAATTCCTTGATAATCATTTTAAATTTGTGCATCAGTTTTGTTTTTCAAAAATTATATTCCTTTGAGGTGATTGATGATGCTGCATCATTGGTGCATTTAAGGACGCTATGTAGTTTACAAAGAAATTAAAATACAGCTCTGGAAAATATTAAGAGACCAGTCTGGATTTTTCTTTATTCTTCTTCTCTACATAACTTAATGGAAATGCTTGTAATGGCAATATTTTTGGGGGTGAATTTGGTAGAAATGTTGTTAGTTGTTTGTAGAATAAATCCTAAATGTTCATTCTACTCAAACATATGCCTATAAATAGTAAAACGAGAGACACTGAACATTTGGAATTCTCTCTTATTTTTTTCCAGAGCTGTATATGTCTAAAATTTCATATTTCATGATTAACTAAATGAGTAGTTACACACTCCAACCACCAGATGGTGACGTACACACAACACTCCATATGTTATTTTTTTCCGTCTCTTGTAAATGTGGATGTATGAAATGAATCTTTGTGTACAGAGATCAGCTTTGAATGACAATAAAACAGATCAGATCAGACTGTCTCTGCCATTCGTCATCATTTTATATTAATTAATAATTTATTTTTTACTAACATAACACTGTATGATTAGAATAAATCAGAATAATATGTATGTATTTTTTAAATTTTGTGTATTTTAAATTTTTTAATTTTTTGGTGATTTTGTTAGAATATTTGATGTATAATTTATAAAATTACGTTTATATATTTATTCTCTCATATTTTTAAATTTTTTTCTGAATATTTTACAAATAATCTTTGAATATTTTGCTTAATATTTCAAATTTCTAACTCACTTTTTTCGTCTATTTTACAAATTTTTCTGGTTTTCGACTCATGTGTCGGATGTTCAACAAATATTATATTTGATATAACTACCAATATTTTTTTACTAAAATTTTTTGGACATTAAAGCTGGGGTGAAGGATTTGGGGAGAAAATGGCAGTTGGGATAGAGATTTGAATACAAATACCTCAACCGCTCCACTTGTTCTCTCTTTGGTCCCTCCCCTATGGTCCCTCCCTGACACCAACAAAGTCGTGCCAAAGTGACTAGACAGTCCCATCAGCCAATAAGAACAGAGAATAGGAGCCTCGCTCTGATTGGTCAAAGTGTACAGCTCATGTTAACTTTGACCAATCAGAAATCATATACCCCAGCTTTAAACTAATAATCATAATTTCACTTACGTTTTAAAATTTTCTTTTTTTTAAGATTTTACTCACATTTTAAAAAAATTTCCAGAAAGATTTGTTGTCTTCGAAAAATCATCAGAATTCTTCAAAACTTAAAATTAAAAACATTTGATGAAATAAAGACACGAAAACTTTGATGCGATTTATTGAAGAGTCGTCCGGCCACAGAGTAAAATGTTTCACAAGTGTTAGTGAGAAGTTTTCTCCTACAGAGATTAAAATGTCACCGACAGATTTAAATACAATAAAAAAAGCAAATGATGACACAGTTAGACTCAGGCCTCGTCGCAAAGCACCATGGGTAATGTAGTTCAAATGCAGTGTTTCAGAAAAACTCATTTATCTACAAAGTCTTAACAGAAAAAATACAGAAAAGTGTTTAATCTTTCAATAAATTTGAAGAAATAAACCTGCGATATAATTGTATAAATCACCATTTATGACATCTTAGTAAACCTTATAGATAATTAAGAATACAAACGGTAAATAAAGATTGGAATCCTCATTTTGCCATTAACATGTTAAATTTCCATGAATTTTATTTTGAAGGAGGGAGGAAGAAAAGGGGGTGGGGTTTTAACTGTGTCATCATTTACCAAAATAAAATGAAAAGAAAAGGAACAAATGAAACATCAAGTAGCACCAACATGTAAATTTCAGGCTAAATAAATACTCTGATGACATTTACAGTAAAAATATAAAACGGTCGAAGGTCAAACATATTTACAAATCACAGAGAGATAATACAGAACCAGGACCAAGACCAGAAATGAAAGATTTCACAAAAATACTTATTTCCTAAAATTAAATCAAGCGTAAAAAAGGAAAGTCACGTTTTGGTTAAGTTTGTAAATGTTAAAACCCTTTGTATTGTAATGTGACGGCGAGCGCAGATCCTTTAAGTTTATTTTTATATGAAAACTATCAAGACATAAATATTCAAGTGAACTTTATTTATAACACAAAAAAAAGGAAGACGACAATTATTTAACTGAATGTAAAATTAACAAAGTGGAAAATGGATTAAAAAACATAAATTATTAGGTTCTTGTTCGGAAACTTTCAGTATCAACCCCATTTCCACCAAGACAGTACTGAGCCTGTGTGCTCCGGTGGTGTAGTGGATAGAGCGCGTACCATATTGGCTCCGGCCTTCGTCACAGTGGTTGTGTGTTCGAATCCGACCCGTGGACCTTTACTGCAGGTCATCCCCCCTCTATCTCTGTCTCCCCAAAATTCACATTGCAAATTATTAGCATTTTCGTGCCATTTATTTACGACTTGTATGGTGTGCAAAGGCCTTAAGGAACCTTCTGTGTACCAGGATGGCCGAGTGGTTAAGGCGTTGGACTTAAGATCCAATGGGCTCATGCCCTTCGAACCCCACTCCTGGTAATCTGTTATTGATAAGAACCGTCTCTTCGCTTGTTCCAGAGCGGTTTTCCATATACATGTGCTGGCTTGGCACTGCAGGGGTTTTCATTTCCATTAAAGCAGGAGGGCTCCCGCTTGTGCATTCAGCTGATGATACAACCAGTTGGACTTAAGTTAAAGTATAGTTTTAACATTACCACAATCGAAATGCTAATTTTTTCTTATCGTTTGCATTATTTAGAATGTATTTATCGTAATTATTATCTTATTTTACCTTATTTTATAATTATTTTACCTATCCTTTTGTTCTTATTGCACCGTGGTGTCGGAGAGAAACGCCATTTCAATTCCTCTGTATATCTGGTAAATTTTTGGAAATGTACAAATAAAGCTGACTTTGACTTAATTCATGGTAGCGCATCAATTGCTATTTCCATTATATGTTAGCATTGAGGTAGCAGACCAAGTGTTTTCTATCTCAATATTTATGAACAGTGTGAGATAAAAAACACAATATCAGCTTCTGGTTATGAAACTTTCCTGGTTGTAGTCTGCCACTAAGACGGTTATTTTTAAACATTTCAAAACTCACTTTTTTTTATCTATTTTACAGATTTTTTGGGTTTTCAACTTATGTGTCGGATGTTTAACAAATAATGTTGTGATATAATTCCAATATTTTTTTTAAACATTTGCTAAAATTGTTTTGGACATTAAACTAAAAATCATCAGCTTTTTCACTTACGTTTTTACAGAGTTTATGGGGAGATTTTACTCACGTTCGTAAATTTTTCCGGAAAGATTCGTTGGCTTAGAAAATCATCAGATTTCTTCGGAACCAACTTAAAATTAAATACAATTTTATTAACACAGAGATGGTTCCTTATCTAATCTTGAACCGGTTCTAGGTCTTTCTAGAGTTAAAGAACATTCTCAGTCAACCAGGATGGCCGAGTGGTTAAGGCGTTGGACTTAAGATCCAATGGGCTCATGCCCTCGTGGGTTCGAACCCCACTCCTGGTAATCTGTTATTGATAAGGACCATTTCTCCTAAAAGCTAGTGGTGTTTTTCCATATACATGCATCGGGCACTACAGCACAGGGACCAAACCACATGCCAGTGTGCATTCAACTGATAATTGCGACCACCCTGAGTTGATAACGTTAAAGTATACCCTGTTTCCTAACCCTAATCCTCTTTCTTTTCTCTATTAAACATACTACATCTGACCATATAAATAATCTAGTTAGCATGCAGTAGGTATACATTTCGCACATACTTTTACTTATTTATTTCATCAAACATTGCGCCATACTAAATCTGGCCACAAGAATCGGGACATCCTAAATCTTTTTTCTACCATACTAAATAGTATGGGGATTGGAACGCAGGGTTAGTTTAACGTTACCATGATCGAAATGATAATTCATGTCAAAACACAATAACAGCTTCTTGTTCCGACACTTTCCTGGTCTACCACTGTTCCACTAAGACAGTACAGAGTCGGTCTAAGGAATGCCCTCTTGTGAACCAGGATGGCCGAGTGGTTAAGGCGTTGGACTTAAGATCCAATGGGCTCATGCCCTCGTGGGTTCGAACCCCACTCCTGGTAATCTGTTATTAATCCATTATATATCAGAGTCACCCTGCACTTGGCTTGTACTTTGAACATGTTTCGTAATTTCGATTTATCCCCTGACATCAACCCAGCTTGCTTGGTGACCTTCCAGAAAAGGTCCATCTAGGGTGCGTTGGTTCTATAATCAGATAGAACTAAATTCAAGTAAATGGAAAACGGGGTTAGTCTTGGTTTCTAATCATGGTCTACCACTTTTACACCAAGACACTTTGGACTTTGTCGAAAGAACCTCTGGTGGTACCAGGATGGCCGAGTGGTTAAGGCGTTGGACTTAAGATCGAATGGGCTCTTGCCCTCGTGGGTTCGAACCCCACTCCTGGTAATCTGTTGTTAATCCATTATATACACGGCAGATTTTTGGAAAAGTTTCTCTTAGAGCACCAACCAACCAGACCAACTAGAAGGTTCCCGGGTCGAACTAAGAACTGAGAACTGGTAGCAAAAGGGACCCAGAGCTCGAATTATGTTTGTCTTGGTAGAAGGGGGAAGTATTGGTCTTGGCCCTGTTTCTGTGCTGCAGCTCATCCTCTTTAGACGTACACAAGGGGAAGATTAGTGTTTACAGGAGCCTTGAGTTGAATCTTTCCTGTGTTTAAAATCGTTGCTGCTTTGATCACTCTCTCTCTGTTTTCACTCTGAAACTTAAGAAACATTGATAAAGAACATTGACTCGGCTGAGGGGAGGAGCTCCGAAACTCGTCCGATTCCGTAAGAAAACTGAAAAAAAAAACACTTTTCAAGGTTTAATAATAATGTCAAATATATTCACAGCTTTCTCACACAAATACTGACTGACCCGCAATGACACGCTGCCACTGCCTCTCAGCTGAACCAATTAAATACAGTCTCATACAGCATCGCAGCGAACGGACCAATCAGAATGGAGGATCTGTTTGGGGCTAAAGTTCACTTTAAAAGGTGTTCGTCATTTTTGTCCTACGAGGAGAGAACGTCACGTCGACGCCACCAACCAATTAGGTCTTCCAGGGTTGTATTTAATTAATTTTCTATAATAAAATATACATTTGAAATAATTGACATCCTGCAGTTAGTATTTATGTAAAAGAATGTGTGGGTAATACGATGGCCTAAAGCAAAGAGGGGTGGACCATTAAACATGAAGTTTGGTCCCTTCTCTGGGTTGTGGATCACCAGACAGGAGGTTGTTAGTAGTAAAACAGTGGTGGCTGCTATTACATCTAATACGATACGATGACTCCTCTGGAGAATGGTGTATTGGTAGGGGTGATGTGTGGCAAATTTGATTATCGCGATTTGAGCATTTTTTTTAAATAGTTTATCAGGGATATTTTGTGATGATCTAATCTGTTTAAAGATTTTTCCAAAAAACAACTTGATTTTTACTTTGCAATTGTTTTGAATTCTGAATTAATTTTAGAGTCTTTTTTAAAAACAATTTAAAAAAAAAACTTATTACATGCAGTAGGACTCTGATATTTGTCAGCATGCTGCATCTCACATCAAGTATTGGGACATTCTAACCCTGCGTTCCAATCCCCATACTATCTACTATTTAGTTTGGATAGAAAATCAGATTTAGGATGTCCTGATTCTTGTGATCAGATTAAGTATGGTTAGAAATACCCGGATTTCAACTAATCCGGCAAGAGTTTTTGTGTTGAAAACTGCATGCTATTTGGGCGATTCTGACCCACAATCCAGTTGCGCACCGGAAGTGTCGTCACATCGACGGAGCCTCCGAATGAAAACACCCGGGGAGCGACGGATATAAAAGCAGGAGGCAAGATCAAGGCGCAATGATTATGATGAAATAAATAAGTAAAAGTATGTCCTAATTGTAGCATACTGCATCCTAACTAGATATTTTTTTATATCAGATGTAGTATGTAGAATAGAAAAAATAAAGAGTATGAGATTTGGAACGCAGGGTAAATCTTTTTCTACTGACTAAATAGCAGGGGATGGGATGGGGACTGGAAATGCAGCCAAAATCAGAGATTGACTGTTGTTGATTCATTTAATTATTGAATTGATTGATTGTTTTGCGTTTTCTTTAACGTGACGTCTCTCCTCACATAGACAAACAAAAGCTTGTCGTCCCAGTCCGTCCTTTCAGACTTTCGCGTTAGGACGAAGTTTATCCTTTAGCTCCTTTATTCCCTCATACACACACTGCACCTCCCGATACTCTCTCTCTGTTGCCAGCCCTGTGTGAGCGTGGTAGGGGATCCATTTGAGGCAGTCACAGTGGTAGCAGTGGCCTCCACGCGAGTCAGCCAGAAACTGTAGATGTTGGCGAAGTAGTGGCAGGTTCCTCGAGGCCCCTGGCACTCCACGAACGGCTGGGCCCGGTAGTCTATCAGACAGCTGCCGGAGGAGGTGAGGGACTGGCCGCCACCCTCGTCACCCGCACCGGTATGCTGCAATAAACACAGGAAAACATGTGTACATATTAAAGTTTTATTTATTTGGGGATTTTTGTACATTAAAAAAATGTACAAAAATAATTTAAAAAACATTTTTTTTAAATGTTTTAAATGTTTTACTTTTCAAATTTTCAAATTTATTTTCGTTGATTTTTTTATTTTTTTATTTCAATTTTTTTTTTTTTTAATTTTTAAATTTTAAAATTTTTAATTTTTAATTTTTAATTTTTAATTTTTATTTTTAATTTTTAATTTTTAATTTTTAATTTTTTAATTTTTTAATTTTTTAATTTTTTAATTTTTTAATTTTTTAATTTTTTAATTTTTATTTTAGGAATTTTAGGATTTTGGATGTGAAATAAGACTAAACTAAATTACATCATCAGTGGATATTAGACTAGCCGCCGCCCTACACACACACACACACACACACACACACACACACACACACACACACACACACACACACTCCCCCCCCCTCCCCCCCTCCCCCCACCCCTCCACACACCCACCATGAGGAAAGAGTATCCGGTCCAGAGGCTCCTCCAGTTGGGCGGGCAGTCGGGCAGGCTGGCGGTCTGGCTGTGCAGAGCCACGGCGGAGGAAGGGGCTTCACACACCACACAGCGGCTGATGTGGTTCTCTATGGCGGGGCCGCCCACCGGGATCATGGGCACGGCCGCGGTGGTGGACAGCCAGTAGGATTTGTCGTTGCGGCTCGCGTACGAACAGGTTCCCATGTTACAGCTGGAAAACGGCATCGTGGAGAACACACGCATACAAGAGCCCGCTTGACCTGGAGGGGGGGAGGGGGAGGGAGAGAGAGAGAGAGAGAGAGAGAGAGAGAGAGAGAGAGAGAGAGAGAGAGAGAGAGAAAGGGAGGGAGAGAGAGGAGTTGAAGAAATAAATGAAAATATAAATTACATTACATTTTAATTACACTTTTTTATTATAATTTTTTATATTTATAAAAAAAAATATTATTTTAATGATGTGCATTAAACTTTTTTTTTATAATTTTTATTTATATTTATTTAAAAAAAAAATATTTTAATGATGTGCATTAAACTTTTTTTTATAATTTTTTTTTTATTTTTTTTATTTACAATTTAGAAGTTTCACAAACGTTTGAGAACAAGACTTTTTTTCTTTCTTTTAAATTTTTTTTTTTTCTGAATTTTGGGCATTTTATTTTTTCGGTGGTGGAGAGCCAGTAGGAGTAGTGGAAGAAATAATCAAACATATAAATTACATTACATTTTAATTTTGCTTTTTTTTTAAATACTTTTTTTTTTTCACACACACTCGAACACAACAGACATACAAAGAAACAAACAAACAGACAGACACACACACACACACATTTTTGATTTTCCACCAACGTTCGGGCACAAGAAATTGACAGGGAAGGTTTATAGTAATGCGGTTGGCACTTAAAGGTGGATTCAGTGAATCTGAAGAAAGTGATTATGAAAGCTAAATAATCTATCTTCTGTACCAGCATGAAAAGATTAATATGCAAGTGCTTACATATGTATCCGGACCGTACTCAGGAACGGATACATATATAACACGCACGTATCCATACCCAGGTCCTGTGTGTGGGCCTTCTCCTGGCCCTCCAGGTAGAGCAGGCTGTATCCGGCCCACAGTGCCCTCATGTTGGCGGGACATGACGGCACCGTCTTCGACTGGCTGTGAATCACCAGCAGGAACCCAGAGTTCAGGCTCCTGCTCGGGCCGGGAGCACCACGATCCCCCGCTGACCCACAATCCCCTGGAGAGGAAGAAATAAGGAA
>CM047508.1:1195058-1202558 GCA_026122265.1 Ammodytes dubius | reverse complement strand
ATAGACTCAAAGTGTAGCATACCAAAGCACTAAAACATGTGTCAAATGTTTTCAAACGTGTCTATAATTGTTCAGACACAATAATCAAAAAACCTTGATCATGGAAATTTTACTTTGAAAGGCAAAACACAGTTTTTTGAGCTTAAATGTGCTTATATCTTATTCCTTGTGTCTCCCTTCTTTACAGGATGAGTCAAATGGATGGCTCTTCTTAAATATGTGGTCACATTTCCAATTTCTTCCACGGTTTTCTAGAAACAAGGGGTTTTGCAACTTCCAAAATGCACAAATCACCCCACCTTCCCCTATATATATATATATTTAAATAAGTAAATAAAATAAATTGTTAAACATTTTAAATTTTTTGTAATAATTTCATCTTTTAGCCATAGGAACCATAGTGCTCCATACCTTTGGGTCCGGGGGGGCCTCTTAGACCGGGCGTACCGGGCTGAGAGACGCCCGGGATCCCTGGAGGGCCGAGTGGACCTTTATCTCCTGGAAGACCTTTAGAACCGGTCGGCCCCGGCACACCCAGACCTACAGTGAACAGACAGACAGATCCATTATTATCTATCTATCTATCTATCTATCTATCTATCTATCTATCTATCTATCTATCTATCTATCTATCTATCTATCTATCTATCTATCTATCCATCTATCTATCTATCTATCTATCTATCTATCTATCTATCTATCTATCTATCTATCTATCTATCTATCTATCTATCTATCTATCTATCTATCTATCTATCTATCTATCTATGTT
The DNA here is from genome assembly GCA_026122265.1 of Ammodytes dubius. Taxonomy (NCBI): domain Eukaryota; kingdom Metazoa; phylum Chordata; class Actinopteri; order Uranoscopiformes; family Ammodytidae; genus Ammodytes; species Ammodytes dubius. The sequence goes on along the minus strand of CM047508.1, from coordinate 1,201,786 downwards.
TTTAAACTCCTACCTCGTGTCCCCATGTCTCCCTTCACTCCTTTCAATCCGTCCAGTCCATGAAGTCCCAGCGGCCCAGGAGGACCTGACAAAATCATTCATAAAAAGAAAAATTAAAACTCTTTTATGATCATCTCACTATAAATAAATATGGCAAGAAAACACACCGAGAGTCAATTTGACCGTATTAAGGTTCACAACCATTCTGCTGATCCAGACATCTCCTAAATATTTTCCTTTAATTATACATGTTCTTGAATAAAGTGATGATAATATGTTTCATCATATTTTTTTTCTTCCAGTTTTTCAAGACATAGCCACAAACGAACATACATTAAGTATAGAAAAGAGGGAAACATAAAATGAAAGGAATAAAAATCGAAATAATAGAGTAAAAATTTAAAGTAAGAAAAATAAATAATGATTTTAGGTTCTCATAATTTCACATGTTAGCAGTGTAGTGTTTGAATTCTGACCTTGGAGTCCGTTTTTAGTTTATTTATTAGTTTTGGAAGACATAGCCACACACAAACATACATTTAAAGTGTATAGAAAAGAGAATGAATGAAAATTAAAATAAATAAATAATAAGAATTAGTTAATAAATTACCTTGGAGTCCGGAGTTTCCCTGTGGACCGGTTGGACCATCAGAACCGGCTTGACCCGGAAGACCAGGAAACCGGGCCGCCCTCTGGACCGGAGGCGTCACACTGGACAGACAGACACAGACAGACAGCAACAGACAGACAGACAGACAGACAGACAGACAGGAATACACAGACAGAGACAGACAACAGATGCAGACAGGCAGACAGACAGGCAGAGAACAGAAACAGACAGACAGACAGACAACAGACAGACAGACAGACAGAGACAGACAGGAGCAGCAGCAGGCAGAGCAGACAGACAGATACAGGCAGACAAACAGACGGGGTAGACATAGTGGTTAATGACGCGTCAGTCTGAACAGGATAACCGTGCGTAACGTTTTGATGAGCTTGTCCCTGATCACGAGTTTCCTGAGGCCCAGTCCCTCATCCCTCTGCGACTCTACTATCATATCATCTATATATCTATCTATCTATCTATCTATCATCATCTATCTATCTATCTATCTCTCACTATCTATCTACTATCTATCATCTACTTTTATCTACTATCTCTATTCTATCTATCTATTACTATCACATCTATCTATCATGTACGGGATCCGTTTCCCGGCAGTCCTAGATCCCCTTTACAGCCTCTCTGTCCCGGGGCGCCGATGGACCCGGGAACGCCTGGAAGACCCTGAAGTCCAGGAGGTCCTGAGAGAGAAACAACAGCTCATTATTATTTTTTTAAACAGGTAAATCCCATTGAGACGAGACTCTTTTACAAGGGAGACCTGTTCCCATTCCCACGTTACCATTCACACACACATTCACACACCGATAGCAGCCCCGTTTTTTTCTACATTTATTAGAATTCAACCCATGTAGACATAATATTCGTAACAAACTTAAATCAAATCATTCAACATTCAGCTATCTAGTTTTAATCAGCTTTTCAGCATCCAGCATTCACACGGATTTTCCAGTTTATTTTATTTCTTTTATCTTACTTAAAACCTAGTCAGAATCTAGAAACTAGAAACAGATCTTTACCTGGAGGCCCTAAGAATCCAGGGGCCCATTGTCTCCAGGGGAACCATAGCAACTAAGAGAATCTCCTTGGTCACCTGAAATAAAACACACAAACCTTACAAACTGCGCAGTAAAAAGAAAATAGCAGATTTAAACGATTATCTTTCATGAAAACGTGTAATCACAATCCACAATGACCACCACCTTTCTCCTCATCAGAAGTGGTGGGACAGATTTGTGCAAATAGCAGTAATAGAACATCATGCTTAGAATCCTGATGCACACCATTAATATCCCAGTGGAAATATAGTGATGGTGAGTGAGGGTTAGTATAGGGTTAACTTCCTACCTTTGGGTCCAACACATCCGGGGTTCCGTTTTTACCGGGTTCGCCGGGACATCCCAGATCACCCTGCAACCACAAACAAGAACAGATTAATGTTAAAGACGGTTTTCTGTCTCTAACCACTACACCACGAGCGCCCCAACTTATTCCGTTTTCCTTCGAGATTCACGATTGTTTATTGTCTTGCACAACAATTACAGAGCAGTAATATAGGAGTGCTTGGCGGCCTTATCAGTGCAGGAGTCACTAGGGCTGACTCCTGTTGATGCATTTTTATTATTGTATTATTGTTGCATATTTGAAATAAATTATTCATTCATTCATTACAGAGCAGTCGCTGGCAATGACATTTTTTAGTCCTGGGCTCTTCAACAGTGCAACAGAAAAAGTAGAAGAGAAACACAAGATGAAAGCTGACCGGGTCTCCAGTCTCTCCAGGGAAGCCGATGAACCCCGGCTGCCCGTTACGTCCTGTCGATCCTGGGGCCCCCGGTCTGCCGTAGGGCCCGGGGGGACCAGGCAGGCCAACAGGTCCGGACGGCCCGTTAACGCCCGTGAACCCGGGTTTACCAGCAGATCCACGCGCACCTTTAGTTCCTATAGAAACACAAAGAGTTTAATATACAGCTCTGGAAAAAATTAAGAGACCACTAAAAATGATTAATATTACAATTCAAAGTCTGACATTGGGGTGGTAGGATGGCCTAGAGGAAAGGTAGCTGAGCACTAACCATGAGGTCACTGGTTCGAATCCCCGGCACCGGACAGAAGGATGTTAGTACTAAAACTAGTGGTGGCTGCTATTACATCTACAATGCCCACTATCTCTGCCATTGTGTCCTTGAGCAAGACACTTATTAGTCCAGTGATGGGGATCCAACCAGAGACCTCATGGTTACTGGGAGGATCTAGAGACCTCATGGTTACTGGGAGGAACCAGAGATCTCATGGTAACTGGGAGGAGGAACCAGAGACCTCATGATTACTGGGAGGAACCAGAGACCTCATGGTTACTGGGAGGAGGAACCAGAGACCTCATGGTTACTGGGAGGAGGAACCAGAGACCTCCTGGTTACTGGGAGGAGGAACCAGAGACCTCATGGTTACTGGGAGGAGGAACCAGAGACCTCATGATTACTCGGGGGAACCAGAGACCTCATGGTTACTGGGAGGAGGAACCAGAGACCTCATGGTTACTGGGAGGAACCAGAGACCTCATGGTTACTGGGAGGAGGAACCAGAGACCTCATGGTTACTGGGAGGGGGAACCAGAGACCTCATGGTTACTGGGAGGAACCTCTAAAACTCTAGGACATGTAAAACCCGTGTGTGACGTCTCTATGGTACCAGTTCTGACCTCGTGGTCCAGGGAAGCCGTGGATGCCGGATGGACCAGGTTTCCCTCTCCCTCCTTTGATGGGAACACACAGAGTGTCTCCTGCCGGTCCCATGTCCCCTGTATCGCCTGAAGGGAACACACATAGGAGAGGCTATTAACATGTAGTATCTTCTAAATTGTTATGTATATACAGCTCTGGAAAAAGAAAGAGACCCCCAAATAATAAGAAAAAAGTGCTTAACCGTTCTCTCGTTTTTGCCCCTCACACCCTGTTACTATCTTTATCAATGTATGTTGATACTTAAGAAAGTAAAAAATGTAATAAATAACAGACCAATAACAGAAAATCAAAATAAGCCTACCTTCCCATTGACCTCACAAACTGTCCTTCACTTTCTGTCCCTTCTCTCCCTCGACCCCATGGCCTCCATCTTGTGCATATTCCCCTCTGCTTCCTCTGACCCAGGGCCCAGGGCTGACCTGGAAATCCACCGAATTCTGTTAATCTTTCCTTACATTAAAACATTTTTCCTGGAAACCACGTGGAGTAATTACTGTTAATCTTTTTTTTTTTTTTTACTTTTTTTCCACGATTAAAGATGTATTTTTTTTTTTTTTTTTATTTTTTTTTATGTTTTGAGAATAGAAATAACATAATAATAACCACAAACGAACATATGTTTAGTGTGTCTTATATACATTTAACAAAAATAGAAGAATTTTTTTTCTGTCACACAAAGGTGGGTTTTAATGGGCGGAGCTTACCTTTCTGTCCGTTGGTTCCCGGCACACCTGAGTCTCCACAGGTGCCGGGGGGGCCCTGGGGTCCCGGGTAACCAGGGAAACCAGGAGAGCCCGGTTTGCCCGTCGCGCCTTGAGGTCCGACACCTGGACGGCCTGCTATCCCTACATCTCCTTTCTCCCCACAGAACCCTGCACACAAACAGGAGGGTAAGGGGTAGGATTAAATAATTATACATTTATGTTATTTATTTTTGTTATTTTTAGGGCTGACAAATTAACGCGTTCATTTCGATTAATTAATCACAGAAAAATTAACGCAGATTAATTGTGCGTGCCGTTTGACCCGGTGCAGAAGGGGTGTGGTGCAGCATCCTTTATAAGCCCTTTGGGGTTTCTTTTGTCCCAACCGTGCATTTATGTTTGTCTATGTGCATCTTTTTTGCTATTATAATCTTGTTTATCTTGCACAAAGAAGTAAAACTAAAAACCTATATTTACCTGGGGGTCCGATGGGTCCCTGGGGCCCGGTCAGGCCGGTAGAACCAGGTCTGCCCGGTTCACAGAAGCTGGGCGTTGGTCCGGGGGGTCCGATCCCACCGGGCGCCCCGTCCTGTCCCCTCTGGCCCTTTGGACCGGGACCGCCAGCAAGACCAAGGACTCCTACACACAAGGGAAGGAGTTATGGACAATGAATATTAATCTGAATTCTTATTTATTCAACACTAATAATAAAAACCACCTTAAACCTGCAGTGTGTAGAATTTTGGGATTTTTTTCATGGCAGACTTAAGGTAGAAAATAATTGTAATATCCATAAGTACGTTTAATTTAGCGCATAATGGCTGAATTTATTTTTTAGATTTTAATTTTTTTCCCTTAGAAAGGGTCTCATATATCTCTGTATTTCTCCATACCATGGACCAAGGCATGGGCGCCGCCATGTTGGAAGTGTCATGGTTGGAATGTCATCAGGTGCATTGTTTAGAATTTAGAATTGTTCTTGTCCTTGAAGGCCACTTAAGCTTCTGTTATTATTCAAAAGGGGTGGGGTTACCCAGGGAGCGTTGCATTCTAGAACTTTCTTGATGATGTCATATTACACACTGCACCTTTAAATCATCCAAATGTTGTCATAACCGATTCAAACCTAATCAACATCTTCATTTTCTTCCTTGTAGAACTCAAGAAAACAAATTGACATTATTTGACTGATTCAACACGGATCAACACACCCTGAAATGTAATGTAGGGATTTTTACATTCAGGGATAAGACTATATTTGCACCTATACTTTCATATGTGTGTATTTTCATATCCGAGCCCTCTTTTTTTTCTTTTTTTTCAATTAATAAACAGAGACAAGAATATGAAAATGTAGTATTCGACCTGGTAGCCCGTCGCTGCCTGGGGGGCCGGGGACTCCTTTAGGCCCCTGGTTCCCTGGAGGTCCGGGGAAGCCCAGCGGACCCGACGGCCCAACGGAGGAGTCTCCTGCCAGGCCTCTGAGCCCGGGAGAGCCTGGAAGACCTGGGGAGCCTGGGATAGACGTTAATATACTGTTAATAACTGTCTGTGGTGTGTGTGTGTGTGTGTGTGAAAATCACCATCTCAAAGCTGGACGTCATCATCGAAAGTCGATGGACAACCAAGAGAGAGAGTGTGTGTGTGTGTGTCTGTTTGTCTGTCTGTGTGTCTGCCCGTCTGCCTGTCTGTGTTATAGAATAGAAGTTGATAGACGTTTCGCTTTACCTGGTTCTCCTTCGTAACTAAAGCCTTCAGGTCCTTCGTCACCGATGTCTCCAATCACACCTTGAGGTCCTACAAGAGGAGAAAAGGACATAAGAATAAAATAAAAGAATAAAATATGTTAATTAATAAATAAGTATTTTTTTTTTACAAAATATTATTATTAATTTTTTGACAAAATTATGATTTAATACATTTGCATTCTTATTATCATGCTACTTTTTAATTTAAAATGCTTTAATTTAATTTTAATTTAGATTTTTTTTTAGTTTTTGAAATGCTATTTTTTTTTTAATTAAAAAAAAAAAAAAAAAAAAATTCAAATGTTTTATTGAAAGTGCGCAGTGTTTCTCTGGCACCTTGTCTTCCGGGCTGGCCAGGACGTCCAGAATGTCCCTTATCTCCTTTGGATCCGTCCGGACCGGAGACGCCACGGAATCCTGGAGCACCCGGCAGGCCTGGGAAACCTGGAGGGACAGGGGGATCAATCAATCAATCAATCAATCAATCAATCAATCAATCAATCAATCAATCAATCAATCAATCAATCAATCAATCAATCAATCAATCAATCAATCAATCAATCAATCAATAACCTGAGAGGTAGGGAGATGGTAGGAAGGATTTATTTATGAACTAAGAACTAAGAAAAGTTAAGAACTTTTTTAAATATACAGTTAAAAAGTATGCATGTGTTTATGTTGGTGGTGGGAAGGGATATACGGACATTCTGTGTATGTGGGTGTTGAAATGGAGTACCCATCCCAAATAAAAAGTTAATAAAAATGATAGGTGTGTTCAGATGGTGTTACCTGAGTATCCAGTGTCTCCCTTCTGTCCGGGGGCGCCGGGGTTTCTGGGTATACAGGGCAGACGGTCTCCTATCGGAAGAGGAAGGGTCAGTGAGACTTGAAACAAGCCCCGTGT
>CM047508.1:1182558-1190058 GCA_026122265.1 Ammodytes dubius | reverse complement strand
ACCGGGTTCTCCTCTCTCTCCTTTAGAACCCGTGACCCCACTAGGACCCACAGACCCCGGCGCTCCTATGAGAAGAGGCAATGAAGAGTTAGTCCATTTTGTCCATTTACACAGGGCACATTAACGTTTCACTTTTTAATTTATTTTAATTTTATCATTTATTTTATTATTTTCTATTTATATCTGTTTTTCACTGGGACCCACAAACCCCGACGGTCCTATGAGAGACAATAAAGAGCTTTATATATATATATATATATATATATATATATACACCAAATGAAAAAAAAAATAAAATACAACAAAATACATAGAAAAAAAGAAAAAAAAAGCCAAATCTATCCCATGTTATGAGCGTTATAGTTAGTCAATTTAGTCAGAAACACATGAAACACCAAGGCTTTACGTAAACGTCTTATTTGCTGATGGGCTAAAGTCACTGACCAGGTATGGATCTTCCAGGGACTCCTTTGGGACCCGTTACCCCCATCACCCCCCTGTCTCCTGGGGCGCCTCTCAGTCCCGACGGCCCTGGGTCTCCAACCAGGCCTGGAGGGGGAAAAAAAATAAAAATAAAATAAAATAAAATAAAATAAAATAAAATAAAATAAAATAAAATAAAATAAAATAAAATAAAGTAAAGTAAAGTAAAGTAAAGTAAAGTAAAGTAAAGTAAAATAAAACAAAATTACATCAGACAAAGACATAACCTGGTGTTGATGGTAAATCAGCTATTGATGGTTACCTGTGTGTATGATGTCTTGGTCCTGAGGGAGGCCTTTAGGACCGAGATCGCCCATTATGCCCTGGGAACAGACAGGATTATTATGGACAGTTTTACTTTTATATACAGCTCCGGAAAAAATATACGGCTTCATGTGATCACAAACACACACACTGACCTTGGGACCTTCGCGTCCAATCAGCCCTGGGAGACCTACACTTCCTTGGATCCCCTGAAAACACACACACACACACACACACACACACACACACACATACATAAAGACATTGGTACATTTACAAAAAACAAAAACCCACAAATGTATGAGAAAAAAATTGACCGATTTACAAGAAAAAAATAAAACTCTGAAAGATTTTACATTTGTACCTTGAATCCTTTCCGCCCGAGCAGACCAGTGTTTCCAGAAAACCCCTGAAACACAGAGAGACATCAAACATGTATAAACAAAGATTATATATATATATATATATATATATATATACATACAGTCCCTTCCATAAGTATCGGAACAGTGAGGCCAATTCCCTTATTTTTGCTGTAGACTGGAAACATTTGGGTTTGACACCAAAAGATTAATATGAGACAATAGCTCAACATTTCAGCTTTCATTTCCAGGTATTCACATCTGGATCCGATACACAACTGAGAAGATATAATTATTTGTAAAGGAACACCACATTTTTAGGCGAGCAGAAGTATTGGAACAGATAGACTTTAAATAAATTAATAATTCATTTATAGATTTTCTCACCCTAGGTCCTGGAAATCCCAGAATTCCTTTTTCTCCTTTGATCCCTGGCACGGCGTCGGAACCCTGGAACCACAGACACACAAAAACTGTCAAATTTCAGACAAACATATATGACTTATGCCTTACATTGGAAAACAGGGAAAACATTTAGCTCTACAACTTACCGGCGGTCCCAGACAGACAGACAGACAGACAGACAGACAGACAGACAGACAGACAGACAGACAGACAGACAGACAGACAGACAGACAGACAGACAGACAGACAGACAGACAGACAGACAGACAGATATCTGAACTTACCTGCGGTCCCGGAGGTCCACAGGTTCCTTTAGGCCCTTCAGTTCCCTGAAGAACAAAACCCAGAATCATGATAAAACCTAAATGAAACTACAGTAGATCTATATTGGTTTAAATGAGCAGGTGTGTAGAACGTATTACATAAAGCAGTTTTAAGATCAGACTAGAAATGGAATACATGTTTCTACAGTACAGAACGGACAAACTTAACAGCCTTACGCATTTTTATATATAGCCGGAGAGTAGCAATCTAGAAACTCACCACTAGAGGCAGCTAAATACTCTGCTATTATTACACCTTTCATACCGGTAAGAAGACTGAAGCTTACACAGCGCGAGACATTCCTTTGAAATGTTTAATGGTTATAATATCTAAGGTTGATCTAAACTAAGACATGCCACAACCATTTTATTATAATTTTTTAAAAAATGTTTTAAACTACAGTAGCAAAAAAACAAGAATGCAAATGAAACAGTCCCTGCGTTCCAATCCCCATACTTACCTACAATTTAGTATGCCAGAAAAAGATTTAGGATGTCCCAATTCATGCACATCCATTGTAGTATGCTGAAAATACATAAATGCCCCACTAACTCCAATTGCATTTTGGAGCATTCGTCTTCACTCTCGACATTTCTCGATTTAATGAAAAAAAATCTTCCTTATCGGATTTTTTTCCTCTCCGGTGGCCCAAAAACTCTTCTGTACTTTAGTATGTAGTGTAATAAAAAGAAAAAGTATGGTTGCGTTCCGAATCGCATACTCTTTCTTTTTTCTATTCTACATACTACATCCGACGATAAAAATAATCTAGTTAGGATGCAGTAGGCATACTATTGGGACATACTTTTCTCTCTTATTTCATCATAACATTGCGTCTTGATCTTGCCTCTTGCTTTTATATCCGTCGCATCCCCGTTTGTTTTCATATGGAGGCTTCGTCGATGTTACGTCACTTCACGTGCGCACTGGATTGTGGGTCAGAATCGCCCAAATAGGACACTAACAATCTTGGCCGCATGAAGTAGGACATCCGGGTACTTCTAACCATCCTAAATCTGGCCACAAGAATCGGGACATCCTAAATCTTTTCTCTACATATATATAGTAGAAAGTATGCGATTCGGAACGCAACCCATGTGTGATTTGGAACGCAGGGTAAAAATCTACTGCAGTGAGCTGTAATGTTATTGGCTGTAACAGACTTAACCCCGCCCACCTGTGATCCTTTGATGTACTGGTCTTCTGGAGGGTCGACCACCTCAAACGGACCCGGTGGCCCTTGCAGCCCCTGGTCCCCCTGTGGACACACACGGTATTACAACACTGAAACTGACTACCTCTACCACGATGCACTTTACTTGTGCACTTCAATAATGCACTTTATATTCATACTGCATTCTATGGACCCTTCAGAACTATATGCACTTTAATGGTCTGAATTTTTAACTATGATGAACTGCAATCTGAGACTTATGTATGTATGTACTTGCACTTTATATTCATACTGCATTCTATGGACCCTCAGAACTATATGCACTTTAATATTGATATTGACTGGATATTTTGTTTTTTTAACTTTGTTGACCAGCTGCAATCTGTGTCTTATGTATTATTATTATTATAGCGCTGCTATAACAAAAAAAACGTTTTTATTGATTGCACTACTGGTTAGATGCTAAACTGCATTTCGTTGTACTGGTTGTCTTTACTTGTGCAATGACAATAAAGTTGAATCTAATCTAAACTGCACAAGGCTACAGGCCGACACCCACTTTGTGATGTCACTGAAAGGGGGTGTGGCTAGGATTTTGAATATATATGAATATTTGTACCTCGTCTCCCTTCTGTCCGGCTAGGGATCGTCCTTTTTCTCCCTAAAAACAAAAACACATCGACATCTGTTTTAGTTTAGGCATTTCATCAACAGCAACCGACATATGATCAATAGTCAATACTGGCACATTTACATGTTGAACTCTGCTGCTCATGTTTATTAAAGGCCTACTTCACCGGTTTGAATATGAAGGTGTATTGAATTCTGAGATCCTATGTAGTATAAATGTGCGAAAAAAATTGAAATCGGTTCATCCTAGCCTGAGAAAAGGCAGAAAGTGTGTTTTTTTTAACCCTATATTTCTCCTTCTCGTCACATCACAGAAAGAGAAATATAGGGTTAAAAAAAACGTACTTGTAAATATTACTGTGATGTCACAGTAAAAGACATCACAGTAATATTTACAAAGTAAGTTTTTTTTTTCAGAATTCAATACACCTTCATATTCAAACCGGTGAAGTAGGCCTTTAATGTGCGCTGTCCCTTCTAAAAAAATAAATCTAAATAAAATATTTAAAAAAATACAATTTGCATCAAATGTAAGATAATATATTTAATGTTTTCCCCAATCACTATTTACAAAATATAAAATCATAATCATGATACTTATTATTACTGAAAATGGTAAAACTATATACATGTGATACTTACAGGTGGACCCCTGGAACCAGGCAGACCAGAGCGACCCTGTAGAGACAGACACATATGAACAGAATAAATAACAATAATACTTTTATGCATATAAAGCAGGAAAAAAGTGCCTCACTTAAAATTCTATAGACTTCTAATTCTATAAATTTGTTAAAAAACAATTGTTCTCGCGAAATGTATACAAATAAAAGCATCAGTAAGAATAAAAACAAGTAAAGATGCAGGCTGTTAAGTTGAGTTAATTTTGTTTTATTTATTTATTATTATTATTATTATTATTATTATTATTATTATTATTATTATATTATTATTATTATTATTATTATTATTATTATTATTATTAAATGCTATTTATTATTATTTCATTATTATTTTTGTTTATATTTTGTGTATTTATAATACAATTTATGAACTGAAAGTCTTAACTTTATAAATTATTATTTTGTGTTTGTTGCGACTCACATTGTTCCCGTCAATTCCTGAAGGACCAATGATTCCCATCGGACCGGGGAGGCCTGGATCACCCTGCAGACAGACAGACAGACAGACAGACAGACAGACAGGCAGACAGACAGACAGACAGACAGACAGACAGACAGACAGACAGACAGACAGACAGACAGACAGACAGACAGACAGACAGACAGACAGACAGACAGACAGATAGACGGACAGAGAGACACACAGACAGACATACAGATGTTTACCTCAATTTCTTAGTGAAAAAATCTGTTCAAGTAAAGACATTTTTTGTTTATTTTCGATTTAAATTCATTCTTATTTCAACTAGCGAATCGGCATCAAAAAACAGGTGGAATTATTCGTACTGCACTGTTGTTCTGAAAATTAAATATTTAGTAATAAAAAAAATCATAATTGACCTGTAATATCAGTAGTGTATAAAGTAGCAGAAACATACAATACTCAAAATAAAACAAAGTTCTAACTTAACTTAAGTATTTGAGTAAATGTTTTTGATCTAACCTGTAGACCAGGGAGTCCTCCGGGCCCTGCATCTCCCTGACGGACACAAAGACACATTAACAGTTAACCCTCTCTGAATATACATGTATAAAGACATTTTAAGAACTATAATAATAATAATAATAAATATACAGAATGGGTAAAAACTTACGGTTATTCCCGGGTACCGGATGAAGTAAACCGATGGATCTCCTTTAAATCCTTTCGGTCCTGGAAAACCCTGCACAATAAAACACACCGTTACAGGGGTGATTAAGTACATGCACGCACACACACATTGACTCAGTATTTGTGCATCCGCCGTTTTAAAAAAAAAATCTTGTATTGTACACATTTATCTATTGCCCAAAGAAACAACAACCATGACACAAGTGGCAGGGCGGGGATCGAACCTCCAACCCTTCGATCATTGGCCGACCCGCTCTACCAACCACCTGAGCCACAGTCGCCCCGTTATGTAAGTTATATAAAAATAGAGTACATGTTAAAAATAAGATGAAAAAACACATACACCGAAAGACACAGATGGACGGACAGACAGACAGACAGACAGACAGACAGACAAATATAAATAAAGGTTAAAAAAAGTACTGACCGGTAGTCCGTCGCGCCCTCTCTCTCCTGGACGGCCCGGTCCGCCTTCCTCTCCTCTGGATCCGTTACATCCGTCAAGACCCGGGAACCCTGGACCTCCAGCCGGACCGGGGTGACCCTGCAGACAGACAGACAGACAGACAGACAGGCAGGCAGACAGACAGGCAGACAGGCAGACAGACAGGCAGACAGGCAGGCAGACAGGCAGACAGACAGACAGACAGACAGACAGACAGACAGACAGACAGGAAGGCAGAGGGACAGACAGAACACAGACGGACACAGAGAGAGACACAGAGAGCAAGTTAATTTATTTATGTAGCACCTTTGGTATTTTGGCATAAATAAATGATCTTGCTTCTTACCGGCACTCCTTCTAAACCTGGAAAACCTGGAACACCGACATTTCCCTGGAACAAGAAACAGAGTTAAACAGTTATAGTTTAACAGGTTATGCTTCTGACTTAAAGGTGGAATCAGTGATTCTGGAGAACGCTTGTTGTCAAAATCACTTTTTGTCCAAATCTGTGAATATCTCCTCATGATATGCTACCTGTCTGTACTAGGTTTGCTCAGTGTACTCATATGTAAACAAAGGTAGGGCCACCATAGCTAGGCCACCGAAGCTGTCAACTTTACAGAGCCTACGCTGTGTATTAACACTGGATTTTTGTCAGTGCACACACAGTACGGACAGATAGCGGATTGTAAGAAAATATTCACTGATTTTGACAAAGGTGATTTCTGACAACAAGCGTTGTCCAGAATCACTGACTACATATTGTAGAATCAACTATAAGAACCCATGTGTATTTCCTGACCAGGTCTCCGTTTAGCCCGGCTGCTGTGGTTTTTATTTTGGTTTAATTATTTAAACTCAAAAACACACTCAATAAAATAGTAATTATAAAAAACTCAATAAAATACGATAGGTAAAAAAAGAAAATAATGACCCAAAGTGACCATGGTTATCTCCTCACCACATCCCCCTTGAGCCCAGCTGCTCCGTTTGGCCCCTCTGATTTTGATAACAAGCGTTCTCCAGAATCACTGACTACATATTGTAGAATGAACTATAAGAACCCATGTGTATTTCCTCACCATGTCTCCCTTTAGCCCGGCTGCTGCGGTTTTTATTTTAATTAAATTATTTAGACTTTAGACTTTAGACTTTAGACTTTAGACTTTATTGTCCCCAAGGGGAAATTCTTCTTCACGTCACAGGTACATTTATTTAAACTCAAAAACACACTCAATAAAATAGTAATTATAAAAAACTCAATAAAATACAATTCATATAAAAAAAAAGGAAAGAATGACCCATAGTGACCATGGTTATCTCCTCACCACATCCCCCTTGAGACCGGCTGATCCGTTTTAGATAGATAGAGAGAGAGAGAGAGAGAGAGATAGATAGATAGATAGATAGATAGATAGATAGATAGATAGATAGATAGATAGATAGATAGATAGAGAGATAGATAGAGAGATAGATAGATAGATAGATAGATAGATAGATAGATAGATAGATAGATAGATAGATAGATAGATAGATAGATAGATAGATAGATAGATAGATAGATAGATAGATAGATAGATAGATAGATAGATAGATAGATAGATAGATAGATAGATATC
>CM047508.1:1157558-1177558 GCA_026122265.1 Ammodytes dubius | reverse complement strand
TTAGAAAAACTCTCGTCCAATCAAATCACTCGGTCAGAACCAACTGCTGTATGATTCAATAGCTGCTTGAACTATATGCCACTTTATTTCCCTTCTGATTACAATATCTGGGTAACCCCACCCCTTTCGAATAATAACAGAAGCTACAGTGGCCTTCAAGGACAAGAACAATTCTAAATTTTAAACAATGCACCTGATGACATTCCAACTATGACACTTTCAAGATGGCGGCACTAGGCCTTGGTCCAAAATATGCAGAAATATGGACATATATGAGACCTTTTCTAAGGGAAACAATAATAATTCAAAACATTTTTTTCAGCTATTATGCACTAAATTAAACATACTTATGGATATTATAATTACTTTCTACAAAATCTGCTAGGAAATAAAACCCAAAATTCTACACACTGCAGGTTTAAGTGGAAATTAAATCTTCACATCAAATGAGTGAGTGTCCAGTCACCTCTCTATGAGTCTGTGCTCTGATTGGACAGATCATATATCTCATCATCATAAAGAACTTTAGGCAAAGAATATGCGTTTGTAGATTCACCTTTAGAAAACCGTTTGAATGCACGAATGTTCTGTGTGTGTGTGTGTGTGTGTGTGTGTGTGTGTGTGTGTGTGTGTGTGTGTGTGTGTGTGTGTGTGTGTGTGTGTTTTCAGTGTTTTTTGTGTTTTATTCTCTCTGTGCAGACAGTGAGGAATGTAAACAGCGTGCAGAGACAGACAAGCATCGCATCTCAGGAAGCAGACAGCTGACTGTGTGTGTGTTGTGTTGTGTGTGTGTGTGTGTGTGTGTGTGTGTGTGTGTGTGTGTGTGTGTGTGTGTGTGTGTGTGTGTGTGTGTGGTTGTGTGGTGTGTGCGTGCGTTTATGTGTGTGCGTGCGTTTATGTCCTTTTATATGTGTGTGTTTGTGTGCGTGTGCGTTTATGCCTTTGCTTGTGTGTGTGTGCGTTTATGCCTTTGCTTGTGTGTGTGTGTTTATACCTGTGTGTGTGTGTGTGTGTGTGTGCGTTTATACCTGTGTGTGTGTTTGTGTGTTTTAACTGATAACATCAAATGACGACCGCGTTCCACTTTTTCCCGACCCGAACACGCTTTGTGTCCGTGCGGGGACTTCTGCTCAGCTTCTCTCTCTCTCTCTCTCTCCTCTCTCTCTCTCTCTCTCTCTCCCCCCCCCCCCCCTCCTCTCTCCTCTCTCCCCTCATCCTCTCTCTCTCTCTCTCTCCTCTCTCTCTCTCTCTCTCTCTCTCTCTCCTCTCTCTCTCTCTCCTCTCTCCTCTCTCTCTCTCTCTCTCTCTCTCTCCTCTCTCTCTCTCTCTCTCTCTCCTCTCTCTCTCTCTCTCTCTCTCTCTCTCTCTCTCTCTCTCTCTCTCTCTCTCTCTCTCCTCCTCTCTCTCTCTCTCTCTCCTCTCCCTCTCTCTCCCTCTCTCTCTCTCTCCTCTCTCCTCCCCCCCCCTCTCTCTCTCTCTCTCTCTCTCTCTCTCTCTCTCTCTCTCTCTCTCTCTCTCTCGCTCTCTCTCTCTCTCTCTCTCCCCCCCTCTCTCTCTCTCTCTCTCTCTCTCTCTCTCTCTCTCTCTCTATCTTTCTTCTGCTCAGCTGATTGCGATCGCACTATCACAGCTCCAGAATCAAATCAACACAAAACATTGAATTCTCCGGTTGAAGTGAAGGTTTTCCATACATCATATACAGACATACCAAGAGTGTGTTCACGTGTATGTGTGTGTGTGTGTGGGGGGGGGGGGGTCTGTGTCTCTTTGTGTGTGTGTGTGTGTATGGGAGTGTGTGTCTGTGTGTGTGTGTTTGTGTCAACCTCTGTGTGTGAGTGTCTCTTTCTCAGTATGAGTATGTGTGTGTATATGTGTGTGAGTGTGTTTGTGTGTTTGTCTAACCCTCTGTATGTGTTTGTGTGTGTGTGTGTATGGGACTGTGTGTGTGTGTGTGTGTGTGTGTATATGTGTTTGTGTGGGGGGGTCTGTGTCTCTTTGTGTGTGTGTGTGTGTGTGTGTGTGTGTGTGTGTGTGTGTGTGTGTGTGTGTGTGTGTGTGTGTGTGTGTGTGTGTGTGTGTGTGTGTGTGTGTGTGTGTGTGTGGTATGTGTGTGTGTGGTAAAGACATACCAAGATCGCTGTTTGTTGCATGACAAAGAATTATCATCTTTTTATGTCAATGGGTTAAAAAAGTTGAAAAGACAAATTCACAGACGTCAAAACAACTTTGAGATCTCGATGGAAAGTGAAAGATGTCTGCAGGGGTCCTACAGATTAAGAGAAGATAGATTTAAGATTCTTAAGGCTGTTTTAAAGGTGCTACGAGGAACTTTTAGATATTTCTGAAACGGTCTCATTTTTCCTCTGATGATCATAAATTACAAACCATCACGAAACCATCAAAGAATGCTATTTTTTATATAGTTTTTCTTAATGCCTTTGTCATGGGTATACGCTCACCCAGGAACAACAGCTGGTGTGGTAAAAACACTACTGCTTTAGTCCAAAGGGGGGCGCTAGAATTAACACAAACTGAAAAGTTCCTCAGAGCAACTTTAAGCCACTCAGAATTAAACAGAAGAAGAGAGACAGACAGACAGAAGAAGATCATTTTGGCGATTGGACTGAGCATCACATTGAAAGAAGTTTTCCAGGAATATCAACTTTCTCAGAGATTTTCAGAAGTTGAAAAGACGAATTTACAGACGTCAAAACAACTTTGAGATCTCGATGGAAAGTGAAAGATGTCTGCAAGGTTCCTAGAGATTAAGAGAAGATAGATTTAAGATTCTTAAAGGCCTACTTCACCGGTTGGAATATGAAGGTGTATTGAACTCGGAGATGTGACATCACAGAAAGAGAAATGCAGGGTTAGACAGTGAGACCATAAAACACTCTTTCTGCCTTTTCTCAGGCTAGGATGATCCGATTTCAATTTCTTTTGCACATTTATACTTCATAGGATCTCAGAGTTCAATACACCTTCATATTCCAACCGGTGAAGTAGGTCTTTAAGACTTTTTAAAAGGTGGACAAACGGTCTGTAAGTTAGTAGCATCAGATTGAGAGACAGTTTTCTGGGAATATGAACAATATCTCTCAGAGATCAAATCAAATTAGTTTTATTTGTATAGCCCAAAATCACAAATACATTTGTCTCAGTGGGCTTTACATTTCATACAATATGGTACAATATGACACCCTGCCCTTACACCTTTAGCTTGGCTGAGAAAAAACTCCCAGTAAAAAACCCTTTACCGGGATTACATTTTTTGAAGAAATCTCAGGGAGAGTCGACAGAGTAAGGGATCCCTCTCCCAGGACGGACATACTGCAATAGATGTCATAAGTAGAGAAAATCAAAAAGGAATTTGATCATTGACCAGGTGATTACATGGTAATACTAAAGTAAAGTGCGAATAGTGTGGATGCAGGAAGACTTCAGATGCTGCCAGAGGATCAAAGAGATCTTTAGTACACAGTAGACAGCTCTGTCTATCAGCTTAGACCTGCTAATATTACTAGTGTTAGGATGAACACAAACCCCTAACCTGGCCTGGCACCGCCCGCCCACATACTTCCGCTCAATTTTCATTTCCCTTCAGTAGTCAGTCTGGGGCTGCGGTATATTAGTGGGTTTTTCTCAGCCAGATTTTTGGCTGTCCAATCAGCGAACAGAGGGAGTGGCTGAGAAGCCGGCGCATGACATACATCACGAATAAACGTTATGCAATTGGTTGGCAGATCCAGAGTGGCACTGGGCAGATCCAATAGTTGTAAACTTCAACAGACACCCGCCTTCAAGTGAGTTAACGTTTGTCAATTGAGTGATTCCAGACCTTCTGTACAAATGAAATGAAATACGATGGTCTGGTTGGACCCGGCTACCCCTAACCCTGATCCTAAAACAATGTTTACAATGTGAAACAGGTGCAAATTAGCTACTAGCTAACTCTCGTGGAATTGTTGTTAAATTGTGCGCTGTCCCTTTAAACATTAAAAATACACCTGATCAGATCTGATCAGTCTTCCCTTGGCCCAGCTGTCCTGTTAATCCTAACCCTACATTCGTACTAGTGTGATGTCACACTAGTAAAATGTAGGGTTAGACAGTGAGACCATAAATCACTCTTCCTGCCTTTTCTCAGGATAGGATGAACCGATTTCTAAAATGTTTGCACATTTATACTACATAGGATCTCAGAGTTCAATACACCTTCATATTTCCACCGGTGAAGTAGGGCTTTAATTTCTGAGTACATGTGCAAGTTAAGGCATTTTTTAAATAGTTTGAGTTGAAGTTGATTTAAAATCTTAAAACATCTCTCTCTCTCTGTCTCTCTCTCCCTCTCTCTCTGTCTCTCTCTCTCGTTCTCTCTCTCTCTGTCTCTCTGTCTCTCTCTCTTTCTCTCTCTCTCTCTCTCTCTCTCTCTCTCTCTCTCTATCTTTCTCTCTCTCTATGTCTCTCTCTCTCTCTCTCTCTCTCTCTCTCTCTCTCTGTGTCTCTCTCTCCCTCTCTCTCTCTGTCTCTCTCTCCCTCTCTCTCCCTCCCTCTCTCTGTCTCTCTCTCTGTCTCTCTCTCTCAAGTCAAATAGTTTGGATGTTAATTTCTGAGTACATGTGCAAGTTACGGCATTTTTTCAATAGTTTGGGAGCGGTAAATGAATTTAAAATCTTAAAAAATCTCTGTCTCTCTCTCTGTCGCTCTCTCTCTCTTTCTCTCTCAGACACACACACACACACACACACTCACACACACCACACACACACACACACACACACACACACACACACACACACACACACACACACACAGACGGTGGGTTTTTCCCATCATGCAGTAGTTTGTGTAGCGGCTACATTCCTCTGGCGTTGAGTAAACCGTGTTAGCAGTGAGGCGCGGCTATCAGCAGCAGGAATGTGGCTATCGCTCTATCTACATCACACCATCCGTTGTCTGTCTGTCTGTCTGTCTGTCTGTCTGTCTGTCTGTCTGTCTGTCTGTCTGTCTGTCTGTCTGTCTGTCTGTCTGTCTGTCTGTCTGTCTGTCTGTCTGTCTGTCTGTCTGTCTGTCTGTCTGTCTGTTGTCTGTCTGTCTGTCTGTACGTCTGTATGTCCGTCTGTCTGTCTGTCTGTCTGTCTGTCTGTCTGTCTGTCTGTATGTCTGTCTGTCTGTATGTCTGTCTGTCTGTCTGTCCGTCTGTATGTCCGTCTGTCTGTCTGTCTGTCTGTCTGTCTGTCTGTCTGTCTGTCTGTCCGTCCTTCTGTCTATCTGTCTGTCTGTCTATCCATCCAACAATCCTTCCATATTTCATCTATCTATCTATCTATCTATCTATCTATCTATCTATCTATCTATCTATCTATCTATCTATCTATCTATCTATCTATCTATCTATCTATCTATCTATCTATCTATCTATCTATCTATCTATCTATCTATCTATCTATCTATCTATCTATCTAACAGTGTGTAGTGTATATAGGTCATTCCTGCATGTCATTCTCTGACACATTTTATAGGGGTGAGCAAACGTTGCCCTCTCCAACAGTAAAAAAAGCATATAAGCAGTAAGACTCGACTTATTTAGACGATTTTCTCAGACCCAAAAGTGTTCCAACTGTAAAAAAAAGCAGCCTACATCACTTCCACAGCGTTCCAACTACATATCTCAGTTCACCATGGTAACTGTGCAAAACAAAGATGGCGATAGGGGTTGCTAGGGCCGGGTGATAAAACGATAATCATCTTTATAGAGAAAAACGGTGAAGAAAAGGCAGCGAGAAGAAAGCTCTCTCAACTACAGTGAGAAGCAGGACGCATAACCAAGCCATGCGTTGTCCACATGAAGAAATCTCACTTAAAGGTGCAGTGTGTAATATGACATCATCAAGAAAGTTCTACAAAGTTCTAGAATGCAACACTCCCTGGGTAACCCCACCCTTTAGAATAATAACAGAAGCTACAGTGGCCTTCAAGGACAAGAACAATTCTAAATTTTAAACAATGCACCTGATGACATTCCAACTATGACACTTTCAAGATGGCGGCACTAGGCCTTGGTCCAAAAATGCAGAAATATGGACATAAATGAGACCCTTTCTAAGGGAAAAAATAATAATTCAAAACATTTTTTTCAGCGATTATGCACTAAATTAAATGTACTTGTGGATATTATAATTACTTTCTACAAAATCTGCTAGGAAATAAAACCCAAAATTCTACACACTGCAGGTTTAAATGTGCTACGAGGAACTTTTATATATTTCTGAAACAGTCTAATTTTTCCTCTGATGATCACAAATGACATGTAACAACAAAACGAGACCATCACTGCAAAGAATGCTATTTTTTTTGTGTGTATGTGTGTGTGTGTGTCTGTCTGTCTCTGTGTGTGTTTGTGTGTGTGTGTGTGTGTGTGTGTGTGTGTGTCTGTGTGTGTGTGTGTGTGTGTTTGTGTGTGTGTGTGTCTGTGTGTGTCGTCTGTCTGTCTGTGTGTGTCACAATAAAAGCCTTTTTAAAACAGGTTTTAAATGAGTCAGATTCACTCACCGTGAAAACTGTGTGAGAAAGTGAGAGGATGATCAGAAGGCACCTGCAGGAAGAAAGCAGACAGGTGAGTTAGTGAAGTCATCATGCTGTGAATGAATGAATGAATGAATGAATGAATGAATGAATGAATGAATGAATGAATGAATGAATGAATGAATGAATGAATGAATGATGAATAATTTATTTCAAATATGCAACAACAATACAATATCAAAAATGCATCAACAGGAGTCAGCCCTAGTGACTCCTGCACTAATAAGGCCGCCAAGCACTCTATAAAAATGCCACAACATATTTGAAAAGGGGTGGGAAGAAGTAAAACTTGTTCAATCCCACCCCACTTCTTTAAACAATATTAACAGGTCATATATCAAAAGCAAAACTCAAAACTACATGTTTTCTTCAGAATAATTTCTCATTTTCATGATATCATTCTATGTATCAACACTCGCATAATATATGTACACCATACCGATGCACATAGATACACACAAGCGTACAAACAAACACTTGCATATCTGTACTCCATACCAATACACATAGATACACACAAACGTACACTCGGATTTAAAGCTACAGTGCGTAGTATTGGAGTTTTTTTTGTGGTATCTAGTGGTGAGATTATAGATGTCAACGCTCCCTTGCTAAACAATCTCTTTGGGGGGAGAAATTACAGAAGCTACGGTGGCCTTCAAGGACAAGAAGCTATAGTTACTAAAGATGGCATCATCCACCACTGCCTCAAGCCTTTCCACAATATCAAGTGATGAGGTGAAGATGTATTTAGTTATTTATTCTATAGTACTTCTTCTTCTTCTTGGTCTTCCAACAGGTGCATTTCCCCAGGACGCCCACTATATATAAAAAGTGTAAGGCCGTTAAGTTTGTCCGTTCTGTGCTACTACTACTACTGTGCTGTTTGTGCCAAGGACAAGTACTGGAGAAAGCCAAAACACAGCTTTGCAGCAGCGCCGAAGGACAACTGCCGCCCCAGATGACAGCTCAGACCATGAGAGATATCAGGGCAGAGAGGAGGGGGCTCCACCCATCCCCGTCTCCCCTGGACCCCGCAGGTCATTACCAAGCCGACCTCTCTCTCCTCTTTTCTCTCCTACACCCACCCTTTCTCATCCTCTCCTGAGCTGGAGTTCATGGAAATCGTATGTACTTCACTGTCTCACCGATGTACATCTATCTCCCATTTTTAATTTGGGGGCGACTTTTTTGATTTCTTATTAGGTTAAAGCTATTGTGGACTGTTGTTTATATTTTAATGTGATATATATCTTAATCGTTTAGCAATGTTGTGTGAATGGTAAGTCTGAATTATGCTACTGGTACCAATGAATTTCCTCGGATAAATAAAGGGTTTACAATATCAAACAACTCGTCAATCTTAGCCACAGTGCCCGGCTCGTCACCCCTCCACGCTCACCCCTCTGATCCCACCGCGACGTCATCGCAGCCGTCCCAGCCTGATGAGCCTGATCGGGTTTACGGAATAAAAGCACTTGTTGATACGAACCGGGCCGCGGCTACACAGTTACCGCCTTCGACTCACAGGATAAGCCGGGGCCCTGTTTCTCAAGGTTTATCTAAGAAACAGGAAACTCTTAAATCCTGCAAATGTATCAAATCTGATAAGTATTCCTCTTCAGCCACAGTGTGCTGAAATAAATCGGGCTGACAATGCTTCGAACACATTAAACTTAGCTTTATTAAACATCAGATCCTTGGCAGGTAAAAATTTTTAATTAATGATCTTATTACTAGGCACAATCTTAATTTTATGTTTTTAACTGAAACTTGGTTAGACCAAGATAACAGCTCAGCTGTTCTCATAGAGTCCCCCCCCCCAAATTACATTTTGTGAGTGAATCCAGAGTGCATAAAAAAGGAGGGGGGTTGCTATTCTGTTTAAAGAATTCTACAATGCAAAAAGATGTCTTATGGAAATTGTGATTCATTTGAATATGTGGTCTCTCAAGTTAAATTCAGCCTTTAGAGCTATTTTCATTATATTTACAGGCCACCTCAATACAATACAAGCTTTTTTGATGACTTTCTGAACTGCTGTCTGTAATATGTACTGAGTTTGACTGTGTATTAATCGTCGGAGATTTCAATATTCATACTGACAAACCTGAGGACAGATGTGCGAAAGAACTGTGCTGTGTCCTTGACAACTTTGGACTAAATCAGCATGTTGACAAACCAACTCATAACAAAGGGCACACGCTGGACCTTATCATTTCCAGAGGAACGAACATTTCAGACTAACATGGCAGATATAGGTCCCCTCTCAGACCATTCCTGTTTATTTTTTGAGAGTACAATGTCTGTGCACACAATTGATCAATCAAAAGTAATCAAAAAACGGTATATTACAGAAAATACCAGTGAAACATTCATTCAAGCATTTTCTTCAATACCAACCCTCCCCTGTAACTCAGTGAATGAGCTTTTAGACAACTTTAACGGCAATACTTAGACATTACAATTGTCCGTAGAAAACCTGAGAATCGCAGTCAGGGTAAGCGCGAAAAAACAAATCTCCAGGTTCATTATGACATCTTCAAAGAGAAACTGTGCACGTTTAACTCAGAACTGAGAAATGCAAGGCAGTCTTTCTTTTCTGACATCATCACCAAAAACAACAACAATGCACGTGCCCTGTTTGCTACTGTCGACAGATTAAAAACCCTCCTGTGTCAGTAGCGTCTGAACATCTCTCCACGAGGCCTGCAATGAATTTGCCTCCTTCTTTACTGAGAAAATTCACAAAATTAGACAAGCTGTCACTGCATCAAACATATGTGTTCCCTCTTAAAATCAATTCAAATGCAATGACAAATTTTATCTTATAAACCACAAAAACCTGGAGGACATTATACAACACCTGAACTCCTGATCCTGCTGCCTTGACATTCTGCCCACAGGCTTCTTTAAAACTGTTTTTAGCTGTATGGCCTCAGATGTTCTACAAATTGTCAACATGTCCCTTCAGACAGGTGTATTCCCACAGGCCCTGAAAACAGCAGTCATCAAGCCACTCCTAAAATATATCTATCTATCTATCTATCTATCTATCTATTTATCTATCTATCTATCTATCTATCTATCTATCTATCTATCTATCTATCTATCTATCTATCTATCTATCTATCTATCTATCTATCTATCTATCTATCTATCTATCTATCTATCTATCTATCTATCTATCTATCTATCTATCTATCTATCCGTCCGTCCGTCCGTCCGTCCGTCCGTCCGTCCGTCCGTCCATCCGTCTGTCCGTATATCTATCTATCTGTGTGTGAGTCTTTTATTTTGTTAACGTTTTTCTTTTTCTTACCAGTGCCAGTTGTAGCTGCATTGGGCGGAACAGGAAGTGAGCATCATCGTGTTAGTCCCGCCTTCCTGCCGCCTGTTATCCAATCAGGAGGCTCCGTCGATGGTGGTCGTCCTGGGAGACACAATACGGACAGTTACAGACACAACACAAACAAACTAAATCAAAATCACACACACACACACACGCACACACACACACACACACACACACACAACACACACACACACACACACACACAACACACACTCACACACACACACACACACACACACTCACACACACACTCACACACACACACACTCACGAATGCAGAAAATGTACACACACACACACACACACACTCCCGAATGCAGAAAAGCACACACACACACACACACACACACACATACACACACACACACACACACACACACACACACACACACACACACACACACACACACACACACACACACACACACACACACACACACACACACACACAATACAGACAGTCACAGACACAATACAAACAACCTAAACAATCATCTTTTGCGTTCCCTGGAGTCTGGATCACGGATCAGATAAAACAATCTTTCTGTCACAGTAACATCCAGTCGGAGCATGTAGGTCAGATTGGCTCGATCCAGACAGTAGCACAGATTACACACAGATTCCAACATACAACTCTGGAAACAATTAAGAGACCACTCCAAATGTTCAGTGTCTCTCTATTTATAGGAATAAGTTTGAGTAGAATGAACATTTTGGTTTTATATTATAAACTACTGACAACATTTATACCAAATTCCCAATAAAAATATTGTCATTTAGAGCATTTTCAATTAAAATCCAGACTGGTCTCTTAATTTTTTTCCGGAGCTGGATCAAGTCTCCAACAGTCTCTAGGAGAAAAATCCAGGGTCAATACACAGCCTTGGCTCTGTAAACTGGTGGGAAAAGTATCCTGTCGATCCATACACAAAATCTTCCCGGATTGATTGTCAAAATTAGTATGATGAGTAGTACGTTAGTAGGGGTTTGGAAACACAGCCTAGAAGTTCAAAATCCCAGTGTTAATACACAGCCTAGGCTCTGTAAACGGGCATGTTGCTAGCTACAGTGGACCATTCGTTTCTGTTTAACACACAGATTCCAACATATCTTCAACAGTCTAGGTCTATGTTGTAAAAGCCCTACTAACGCCCACCCTCCTACATACTCGAGTCAAAGTTTTTTACTGCCAGTTCTGATATATGCAAGACATACATCAGAATCAAAATGGCGTTTATCTCTGGCCCACAGTGCAATAGGAACGATAAAAAAAAATATATATATAAAAAAGAAAAATACAACACATTAGCGACACAATGATTTCTCCAGCACATAACAGGTTGGCGATGTGTGAAAAACATGAAGCAAGTAGCATACAGAAACAGATAAAAGTGCATGAACATATAGCACGATTAAAACACATCAGTATTTAAAGAAAGACAAAAAGCACAGACAAGGAGCATACAAGTGGCATGAATGCAGACAAAAACACATAAGCACAAACAAGGGTATACAGACAAGGAGCACAAACTCAGACACAAACACAACTAGTAAACACAAAGACAAACACACTATCCCAGATTATTATGGACGCATATTTGATTTGTCAGTAACCAGTTTTTTATAGATTTTGAGAAGGATAGATAGATAGATAGATAGATAGATAGATAGATAGATAGATAGATAGATAGATAGATAGATAGATAGATAGATAGATAGATAGATAGATAGATAGATAGATAGATAGATAGATAGATAGATAGATAGATAGATAGATAGATAGATAGATAGATAGATAGATAGATAGATAGATAGATAGATAGATAGATAGATAGATAGATAGATAGATAGATAGATACTTTATTTATCCCGGGGGAAATTCAGGTATCCAGTAGCATAAAACAAGACATACATTAAACATACATTAGGCTAAAATTAAAATATATATCTAAATTAAAATATAAAAACTAACAGTACCTACAATACACTTTAACCTAAATTAAATTTTGAGTGATGTAATGTTCCTTAGTTCTGTGGGTATGGTATTCCAAGTATGTGCTGCGCGATAGGAAAAGGCTGACTGCCCAAAATAACTTTTTCTATATGGTATTTTTTACAATCCCCTCTTTACATCAGATACATTCTAAATACTAAGTAGTGCAAAGGAATTTTTTGTATAGTATATATGCTATGCTACATATGGGCCCTTTGTTTCTCTTCTAGGTTCAGATTGGGTTGATTCAGACAGTCAAACACACAGATTCCAACCTATCTAGTCTCTTACAGTCTAGAAGAAAATGTTCCAGTGTTAATACACAGCCCAGGCTCTGTAAACTGGCACGTTGCTAGCTATGGTGGGGCCCTTTGTTTACATACCAGCTACATCAATGATCCCATGAGTTAAAGCCACTTTGAGTAACTTTGTCCGTTGAGAAGAGATATTTAAACGTTACTCGTAGCTGCTTTAAAGGTGGAGTCAGTGATTCTTTGGTGATCCATCAACTAAACAACAATAACATTAAAACTCCTGCGAATTATTTTGATAAATTGGAAGATACGTAAACCCAATTGCTTTAGCATTGAAAATTGGCTGAATGACTTTTTAGACCTCCTGTCAATGGAGCGAGCAGCATCAGCTCTCAATGACCATGACTGCGGTAAAGAAGAACCCTGGAACTTTATTAGTATGAACTTAAGAAACTGGACATTTAAATGAATGTATTCAAAGTATGGATCTGCACCCCCCGCCCCCCTGTGTTGTATTTTGTATTGTCCTGTGAGTTGTTTGTCTTGTGGTGTATGTATATGTTGTCTGTGATTGTTTTGTGTAAGAAAATAATAAAAATATTAATATAAAAAAAAAAAAACTCCTGTGAAGATACATTTAAATGATAGTCAATCGGTCTCAACATGACAGCAGTGGCTGGTGTGGTAAAACACTACCGCTTTGATCCAAAGGGGGCACTACAATCAACAACAACTTTGAAGAAAATGTTCCAGTGTTAATACACAGCCTAGGCTCTGTAAACGGGCATGTTGCTAGCTACGGTGGTCCCCCTGTTTTTCTATTTTACACACAGATTTCGACATCTATCCAACAGTCTTGGGCTGTGTTGTAAAAGCCCTACTAACGTCCTCCCTCCTACATACTCAACATGTATATACTACATACTAAAAGCCCTACTAACGTCCTCCCTCCTACATACTCAATATGTATATACTACATACTGTCTACTTAACCATCCATTGTGTATGCAAGGTTCGTCGCGTCGGACCGTTTACACTGAAGTATACAAAAGCAATAAAGAATTAAAAAAAACATCCGCAATGCATTGAAAAGATGCAATGCATTGTGGGGCAGGTTGAGTAGGAAAAGTAACCTATCGATCCATACACAAAATCTTCCCGAAAGTAAGTACTTCTCCGGGCATTTCTCGCATACACAAACTCACATACACAACCACAACATACTGAAATTGACGTCAACATGAGTATGAGTAGGACGTTAGTGGGGCTTTCCGAACACAGCCTTAGTGAATTTGTGCTTATGTTGATGAATTTGATTTGATTTGATTTGATTTGATTCAGTTTATTTCAGACATATCAAACATACAAAACAAAATGAGAAGCATGGAAATACAATAAACAAAAATTATGTTTTCACAAAAAAAAGAAAACAAATTATCTGTGTTGCTGAGATATGCCTGAAAAGGAGCAGGAAGAAGTATACACTTATTTAATCCTACCCCTTTTCCGATCCTACCCCCAAGAATGTTAGTTGTAATGGCGAGTTGCATTAAACAAAATCACATGCTATGAAGAACAACTACTGTATATAGACATACTTGCATTGAGAAACACAAACTGGCCACACACTATTACAATCAACATTGGCATGTTTAAAGCATCAGTATCAATAATAACATGTATTTAAAGTCTCTACGAGGAACTTTTAAATATTTCTGAAACAGTCTAATTTTTCCTCTGATGATCATGAATTACATATAACAGCAAACGAGACCATCAGTGCAAAGAATGATATTTTTATATAGTTTTTCTTAATGCCTTTGCCATGGGTATACGCTCACCCAGGAACAACAGCTGGCGTGGTAAAAACACTACCGCTTTCGTCCAAAGGAGGGCGCTAGAATTAACAAAAACGGAAAGTTCCTCGGAGCAACTTTAAACACTTCTACCGCACACACTTTTACTTATAACACTTGCAATAGGCTTCAACACTGGTTTTCATCATTTTAACTACATAAGCTCATGCACAAATTTGTGAACACTGCAGAACACACAGACAGACAGACACACACACACACACTGAGTCACACACAGACAGACACAAACACACACACACACACACACACACACACACACACACACACACACACACACACACACACACACACACACACACACACACACACACACACACACACAGTAGCAGACAGTGCATTGGGGCTGCAGTACAGACAAACAGTAGCTGAGTAAAACTACTCTCGTTACTCCTCACTGCCGCTAAATCTTCATCTCTTTAAATTATTTAATTAATTTAAATAACCCGCTGACGTCACGGCTGATTTAACGCTAATTAAGGCGCCAATTAAGACTGCATGACGCGCTAAACAGCATCTGCAATAGCGGCTTGTTACAGACACACACACAGACACAAACACACACACACACACACACACACACACACACACACACACACACACACACACACACACACACACACACACACACACACACACACACACAAACACACAAACACATTAAGATTAGCATAATTTTTCATCAAGCAAAAATTCCTTGTTAACACACACACACACACACACACACACACACACACACACACAACCCCCCCCCCCCCCTCCCCCACACACAAACACATATTAACATTATTTCAGGTGTGTGTGTGACTTACCTGAAAGTGTTGCGCTCAATTCGACGCCCTCACGCTCTTTCCATGTCGGAGACGCACAGGCAGAAATCTCTTTAGAACTTTATCCGCTATACTGTGTCCGCGCGGCGCTCGGCTGCACACACAAACTCCCCTCACACTCTCTCTCTCTCACACACACACACACACACACACACCTGTCAATTCTCTGCACACACACGCAGACACACGCACTGGCATGTCCGGTTCTAGGGTTAAGTGCTACAAAATAAAAGCACCAGAAAGAAGCCTGAAAAATGTTTCATGGTATGGCTGGCTCCCCCTCGCAAATCTAAACTGAGGACGGACCAGGGCCGGCGGTAGCCAGGGGCCAGGGTGGGCCGTGCCCACCCAAATGTGGGCTGTGGCCACCCAATCAAAAAAAAAAATCTCTTTTTTTTTTTTTTTTTTTTTAGGTGGAAGTCCAGACCCACTATCGGACGGACCTGTTCATTCGCTGTCCAAGAAAATGTCAAATAAAATTCAGACAATTAATTAATACTAAAGAATATACCATTACCATGCATGGTTGGCGGCAAACTTCCTCAATCTCAATGAGAGCAAGACGGAGGTCATGATTTTTGGAAAAATCCCTCCTGCCTTCTCCACGATGTCCTAGGTCCCCTTGCATCCAACATCAAGCCCTCGGTCAGAAATCTTGGCGTGATATTCGACAGCGCTTTTAAATTTGAGAAACAGGTCAGTGGAGTTGTCAAGAGAAGTTTTTACCACCTGAGAACACTAGCCAAGCTCAAAACATACCTGCCTCGGAGTGACCTGGAGAGAGCTATTCACGCTTTCATCACATCACAGCTGGACTACTGTAACGCTCTCTACACTGGCATGGATCAATTGCAGCTTCGCCGCCTGCAGTTGGTCCAGAACTCTGCCGCCCGACTCCTCACCTGCACCAAAAAACATGATCACATCACCCCGGTCCTTGCTTCACTCCACTGGCTTCCCATCCGTCACCGTATTAACTTCAAACTCCTTCTGACCGTTTTCAAATCCCTCCATGGTCTGGCCCCTACTTACCTCTCTGACCTCCTACACCACCTCACCCACACCAGAGCACTACGGTCAGCTGACCAACTGCTTCTTGAGGTGCCCAGATCCAGGCTTAAGACCAGGGGTGACAGAGCCTTTGCGGTTGCAGCCCCCAGGCTCTGGAACAGCCTACCCCTTCACATCCGTGCAGCACAGTCCATAAACGTTTTTAAATCTATGTTAAAAACCCACCTCTTCTCTCTTGCCTTCCACTAGACCACTCCTGCAGGCATTGCCGTTTTAACCTCTGTGTTGTTGTTGTTTTTATTTTTATTTATTTTTTCTTATTTGTTTCTTTTTAACTGTGTTAAATCCTGTTTTTACTGCACTTATTGTTCTTTATGTGAAGCACTTTGGTGGGGCTTAGCCGTCTGTAAATGTGCTATATAAATAAACTTGACTTGACTTGACTTGATTGCTTCTAATTGTATTATTGGGTGGGCAGGACAGCCTGCCTCCAAGTTACCCATCCGCTTAAAGTGGTCACTGGTCAGCAGAGCCGGCCCGAGGCATAAGCAAAATGAGCGGTTGCTTAGGGTCCCGACTGCCAGGGGGGCCCCCCAATTTATTTTTTTATTTAGTTTTTTTTCTAGTTTGTGTGTTTGATATCAACATCATATTATGTAAATGTAAATTATCATACAATAAAAGGAATACAATGTTTTGGTAGAAAGTTAATACCTTAATAATTGAATCAGTTCATCTGGGAGGTAATCCGAGGTTAACTGATCACGTCACGTTCAAGTCCATTGCAAGCACAGTTAGTATTGAGTTTATTTAAAAATATTTGAAAATGGGGCTGCC
Organism: Ammodytes dubius; assembly: GCA_026122265.1. NCBI lineage: Eukaryota > Metazoa > Chordata > Actinopteri > Uranoscopiformes > Ammodytidae > Ammodytes > Ammodytes dubius. The sequence goes on along the minus strand of CM047508.1, from coordinate 1,160,819 downwards.
CTCAGTTGCCCATGCACTGTGTATAGTCTATAGCCTATTTCAGCCTTGTCTGTGGAAAAAAAGATAACTGGACAACAGAGTTCTTCTGCTTCGTTCCTCTCACTGCATTTAAATGAATTCATTATATTACAGAGAAATATGTCCCGTAAAAGAAAAAGAGCACCAAGCCCATCCCAGAGGACCCTGCATAATATTTCTATATTATTTCAAATTTATATTATTATTATCTGCTGCAACTCTCAGCTCCTTTAAATCAAGTCTGAAGACTTTTTTGTTTCCATTTTAACCTCTACTTTTTATTGTATTTAAATGTTATTCATTCTCTTTTCTAATGTGTATTGTGTATTTTAATCTTGCCCCTGTAAAGCACTTTGAATGGCCTTGTGTCTGAATTGTGCTATAGAAAAAAACTTGCCTTTACTAAAACAGTGTAGGCATAGTAGGCGCCTATGAATGCAACAGGCTCTTATTTTGACAGCGTTCGCCAGAAGTCCGTTGCTGTGTGTTGCTAGTTTGACTCCCGAAGGCAGCGGGGGTTGAATCTGCCTCTCCATCCCCGCAACAGGTTGCTCTGGGCGGGCAGGATTAGCTGCACGGAACCGGTCTGATAAAAGGAAAGAACCATAAAACAAAGCCTATACGAAGTTATCCGAGAAGAACCGGGAGTTGGCCGAAGTTTATCCGAAGTTTACCCCAGAAATAGTGTCTGAAAAGCGGGGACTTGACTTGTGCATGGAGGGGTCGGGCGGAGGATGGATGTGGAGGCTCGTCCCGATGCTGGTGGTTTGGTGCTCCGGGGCTCCACTGAGAGGGTGAGTGAACGCAACACACAAGCCGAAAAACAGGCGCTAAAGTCGGCTTAACACATGAGGAGGACGGGGGGTCAGTTTACCTGGAGGAGTTGTGTTGAAACAAAATGTTAGGCTATATATATAGAAGGGACTTGGATTTATAATATTGGAGAATCTTTTAGGACTTTTGATTCAAATGTTAAATAATATCAATTAAAATCGGTCTTGAGTGAGCTGATCAATAATCAGATTGATGTGGTGTGTGTGTGTGTGTGATGTGTGTGTTGTGTGTGTGTGTGTGTGTGTGTGTGTGTGTGTGTGTGTGTGTGTGTGTGTGTGTGTGTGTGTGTGTGTTTCACCGTGTAACGTGTCGTGTGTGTGTGTGTGTGTGTGTGTGTGTGTGTGTTGGTGTGTGTGTGTGTTGTGTGTGTGTGTGTGTGTGTGTGTGTGTGTGTGTGTGTGTGTGTGTGTGTGTGTGTGTTGTGTTGTGTGTGTGTGTGTGTGTGTGTGTTGTGTGTGTGTGTGTGTTTCACCGTGCTAACAGACTGTGTGTGTGTGTGTGTGTGTGTGTGTGTGTGTGTTGTGTGTGTGTGTGTGTGTGTGTTTCATCGTGCTAACAGACTGTGTGTGTGTGTGTGTGTGTGTGTGTGTGTGTGTGTGTGTGTGTGTGTGTGTGTGTGTGTGTGTGTGTGTGTGTGTGTGTGTGGTTGTGTGGGGGGGAGAACTCAGATTCCTTTATTTGTGGAAAAACACACACAAAGTGAAAAGACTTTCAGTGCAGCATAAGAAACATATATGAGACACATAAACAATAGTAAACCCACACACACACACACACACACACACACACACCACACACACACACACACTAACACACACACACACACACAACACAACACACACACACACACACACACACACACACAACACACACACACACATTACTGTATTTGTTTTTTAACAGCAGACTGAACCCTGACGAACCTGCCTGTAGTAGAAGTAATCTTAAAGGAATACTTCACCCATACGGAACCAGCGTTCTATCATTATAAATCACTATTATAATATAATGAATGAGGTTTTTCTTCCCTCAGTCTTCCCTCAGTCTTCACTTGGCCCAGTTGTCCTGTTAATCCTGACCCTTACTGTGATGTCACAAGAAGGAAACTTGTAGGGTTATAGACAGTGAGACCATGAAACACTCTTTCTGCCTTTTCTCAGGCTAAAATGATTCGATTTTAATTTTTTTTGCACATTTATACTAAATAGGATCTCAGAGTTCAATACACCTTCATATTCCAAACGGGTGAAGTAGGCCTTTAATAGTAATTGTATTTTTTTTGTTTTTGATGGTTTAAAGCTATCGTGCGTAGAATTTTCATATGAATGAATGTTGGTTACATTTTAGCCATCTCCTAATTAGAAAGGAAATTAACAGCTCCACAAAACTCTCTGTATTTCTCAGTACAATCTGGTTTTAAAACACTGCATTTCTGGTCTTATTAACTTCTTGTTTTGGTGTGGTGAACAGCCATTTAATTTTGATCAACATATTCTTTTAACTATAATTGCTTTTTCCTAATTGGCTAATTTACTATTTTTCAACCAATCAGAGAGCAGCGTCAGTATCACTATTAACCAATTAAGGATCTGGGCATGCTCAGTGCGTGTTCGAAAAGCCCTACTAACGTCCTGCTCATACTAAAGCCCTACTAACATCCTACTCACACTAAAAGCCCTACTAACGTCCTACTCATACTAAAAGCCATACTAACGTCCTACTCATACTTCAACCATCACTAAAGCACTCTAAGTCTATCACTACTAAGCCAATTAAGGATCTGACATGCTCAGTGCGTGTTACAAAAGCCCTACTAACGTCCTACTCATACTAAAAGCCATACTAACTCCTACTCATCACTAAAGCCTATAACGTCCTACTCATACTAAAAGCCCTACTAACGTCCTACTCATACTAAAAGCCCTACTAAGTCCTACTCATACTAAAAGCCCTACTAACGTCCTACTCATACTAAAAGCCCTACTAACGTCCTACTCATACTAAAAAAGCCCTCTACTAATACGTCCTACTCATACTAAAAGCCCTACTATCGTCCTACTCATACTCATTTTGAAGTCAATTTGAGTATGTTGTGTTGTGTTGGAGTTGTGTATGCGAGAAATGCCGATGTCGGAAAGAGTTTGTGTAGGTCTACTCAAAGCCACAATATGCTCTTTTCAAACGACCTCGCTTTTTTGGTTACTCAGTGTAAGGTCCAAAATGCGGTAGTAGAAAGACCATCAGTGCAAAGAAATGCTTTTTTTATATAGTTTTTCTTAATGCCTTTGTCATGGGTATACGCTCACCAGGAACAACAGCTGGCGCGGTAAAAACACTACCGCTTTTGTCCAAAGGGGGGCGCTAGAATTAACACAACTGAAAGTTCCTCGAGGCAGCTTTTGAAGGTCC
>CM047508.1:1132558-1152558 GCA_026122265.1 Ammodytes dubius | reverse complement strand
GTGAAGTGTCCCAGATGTTAAACATGAGACCACCCACCCAGGTTTTGTGTGTGTGTGTGTGTGTGTGTGTGTGTGTGTGTGTGTGTGTGTGTGTGTTGTGTGTGTGTGTGTGTGTGTGTGTTTTTTTTGTCTGATCTCAGGTGTGTTCTTACGGAGCATAAAGGCCGGTTCCAATCTGCTGAACATGAAACGTGTGTGTGTGTGAATGAGTTAACTGACCCTCCTCCATCAGATTTACCTGCGTGTGTGTGTGTGTGTGTGTGTTACAGCGTGTGATGTGTGTGCGTGTGTATTACAGTATGTGTGTGGTGTGTGTGTTACAGTATGTGTGTGTGTGTGTGTGTGTGTGTGTCTCTATCTGTCTGTCTGTCTGTCTGTCTGTGTGTGTGTGTGTGTGTGTGTGTGTGTGAGTGAGTCAATGGGTGTGTGTTACAGTGTGTGTGTGTGTCTGTCTGTCTGTCTGTGTGTCTTTTCATCAGATTTACCTCTCTCTCTCTCTCTCTCTCTCTCTCTCTCTCTCTCTCTCTCTCTCTCTCTCTCTCTCTCTTACCTTCCACAGGGTGAAGTTGGTTACCTGGGATACGACGGACTGCCGGGAGTTGTTGGTTACCCTGGAAACGAGGGCCACTCGGGCCAGCTGGCGAAAATGTAACAATCTCTGAATTTAATATAATTATTATTTATTAATTATTTATTTCAGAATGACTCATTGGAAAGCTCCTAATCAAAATAATATTGAACTAGAACTGCAGTTATGATGAACGGGGGCCAAGCAACCGTGGCTCAGGTGGTTAAGCGGGTTGGCCAATGATCCAAGGTTTGGCGGTTCGATCCCCGCTCTGCCACTAGTGTCATGGTTGTTGTGTCCTTGGGCAAGACACTTCACCCACCTTGCCTCGTGTGAATGAGTATGACTGCTGTATGTTTGAGGTGGTGGTCGGAGGGGCCATAGGCACTGAATGGCAGCCACGCTTCCGTCAGTCTGCCCCAGGGCAGCTGTGGCTACTATGGTAGTTTACCACCACCAGTATGACTGTGTGTGAATGAATGGAACCTGGAACCCTGTAAGCGCTTTCAGTCACAGAGAAATAAAGCGCTATATAAATCCAATCCATTATTATTATTATTATTATTAAGCCTCCGGCGCAACTCAGGACCTGTGCATCAATGTCCGTGGCGCCTGCCCCTCACTTCACAGAATCTGTGGATATAAAGTTTTTGATTGTGGAATGTTTGGTGTTGGAGTTATAGCCCCAAACACTTGTTGTCCTTGGTTGTAGCACCACCTTGTGGCCGGCATGTCTGCATTTTTTTGTATGCTGAGAGGGCTGGGGTCTGAACAAGCCCTGCAAGTCGGTTTCTGGCCCAAAAAGAATAAGAATTAAAATTCTTACAAAAACAATAGGAAGGAAAAGGAAAGCAGCCCTAACAAACTCCACCGGCCATCTGCAAGATTCTTAACAGTGACAAATATTTTCTTGTGTTTTTATATTTGTGTTTTTATATTTTGTTTCCAGGGTGACTTTGGAGGAGCAGGAGTTCCTGGACTAAAAGGATCTCGGGTACGAATGATTCTGCTTTTCAAACCATTTTTAAATCACATGTTATAGTCGACTAACAGTCTTACCTTTGTTAGAATTTGAGCTTTTCAACATTCAAACAAATATTTGAATTTTAAATATAATGTGACAGCCCTACTATCCACTACATGGAGTTTAACCTTGTCTGTCTGTCTGTGTGTGTGTGTGTGTGTGTGTGTGTGTGTGTGTGTGTGTGTGTGTGTGTGTGTGTGTGTGTGTGTGTGTGTGTGTGTGTGTGTGTGTGTGTGTGTGTCTGTCTGTCTGTCTGTCTGTCTGTCTGTCTCTTCAGGGTCTTCCCGGAAAACCAGGATTCCCCGGACCGCCAGGACTTCCGGTAAGAAACATTCATACAACATTCAGAATTCAGAGAGCGTAAAGAATGGATACGAACAAATCGAGATTAGAGAGTGGAAAACCTTTGCTGGTTTTAAATGTAAGATGAAACCATGGCTGAAATCAACCCAAGCATGTACCCATCATGAAAAGACTGTTGTCTTCATGTTTTTATTTTATTGTTCGTACTGTGTTGTTGTGTTTTACTGTTGTAGAATTGTGTGTTTTATTGTTTTTATACTTCAGTGTGAGGTTTCCCTTTTGACAGAGATGTTGTCCTCTGTTTCCTGCCCAGAGACTACAGATGAAAATGAGCTAATAGCTAACTCTGGGACTGCTAATGAGCTGTGCATTGCCCCTGTTAAATAAACAAACAAATAAATAAATGAAATGGACCATTTAAAGACCTCAACAAGCACATATATTTCATTTGAAAACATTGTAGGGAAATTTGTGTGAACAGATTCAATGGGTTCTTACAGTATTAATATTTGCACACTGCCGCGGAACATTCGCGCATAGGGAAAAAGTATTCATGAAGATAACTGTAAGTTACTAATACTCTGAACCAAAAATCTCAACTTCTAAAGCACGTACATCAACTAAACTTTCCATAATCATTCTCAGCACTATTCTGAAGGTTGTTACAGAAGGATTTGGAAACTGTCAAAGTTTCATGTTGATATCTTTAAGTTACAAATGTTACCTTATTCACCTGCACTGTCTCATCTTAATTTAGCCCTATCTAAACATTAGAGAAGTGATCGCGAGAAAAAAATCTTCAAGGTCTTTTAACTCTGGAAACACTTCCCATTGTAGTTCAAGTAACTATTACATTGAGCCCAGCAGACTTTTGCCTGGACCAATGAGATGCTCTGATGATTGTTTTAAGGAGATTTCACTTCCTGGTCAAAATGGGGGAAAATCTAATACCTGCGTTCCATTCTATCTACTATCTTCATTTTGTTTTGTCTCAGGGAATCCCCGGACTTGAAGGACCAATCGGACGACCAGGAGTCCACGGATGCAACGGCACAAAGGTAGAGATGATGTGTAGAACAGTGTGACAGCCAAAATACTTATATATTTGAAATGTTTTAGTAATAACAGTTCTTATTCATTAAAAATCTACTGCGTTGGGGCGCTCCGGTGGTGTAGTGGATAGAGCGTGTACCATATTGGCTCCGGCCTTCGTTGCAGTGGTCGCGGGTTCAAATCCGACCCGTGGACCTTTACTGCAGGTCATCCCCCCTCTCTCTCTCTCTCTCTCTCTCTCTGTCTCCCCTAACTAAAACTGAATGTAACAATTGTTGTGTTTCAGGGAGATATTGGTTTCCCAGGATATCCTGGGGTCCCTGGATCTGATGGCCTTCAGGTGAGTCCTGTGTGTGGGCGTGGGCATTGTGTGTGTGTGTGTTAAGTTAAGTTACTTTATTATTCAAGGGCTACATAGACAAGTTAACTTTCTGTACAAAGCAGATATCTTAACATGACTAACTTTCCTCAATTATTAACTTATTAACCTATGAACTGTTAATTCTGGTTAGTGGGTTATATTTATTGCTATTATTTAGATTTGTTATGTCTGTTAACTAATTATTGTTTATTATTATTATTATTATTATTATTATTATTATTATTATTATTTTTAGATTTTTTTTTATTATTGCATATTGTTGTATATGTGTTTACTATGAATTTGATTTTACAACTTAAATAAATGATAATTAAATAAATTCAAACAGAGATCAGATACTGTGAAGACTTATGTGTTCTTGTATTCCAGGGTCGACCAGGAGTCCAGGGTCTAAAGGTAGGACGATTAAAAAAAACATGAATCTACAATATTTTTTTAAATTTTATTTTATTTTTAAATTTTTAGTCGTTTTTATTCCTCCATGCGAGCTCCTAATCAGTTTCTACAAAGGCTGTGTTTGGCCTCCAGTAGTCTAACAATCTGTGTGTGTTTCCAGGGAGACACGTTCATCTTTCCCGCCACTCAGGACATCAAAGGGACGACTGGACCTCAGGGACCGGACGGAGAGGAGGTCAGTCACTGAAACATTTAGGAGGGGATGCGACGGATATAAAAGCAAGAGGCAAGATCAAGGCGCAATGTTATGATGAAATAAGAGAGTAAAGTATGTCCCAATAGTATGCCTACTGCATCCTAACTAGATTCGTTTTTTATCGTCGGATGTAGTATGTAGAATAGAAAAAAAGAAAGAGTATGCGATTCGGAACGCAACCATAATAAAATAAATACACACTGAAAGGTAACCAGGAAATGCCCTTGTTTGGTCATGTTTGTATTAGATTGTGATATGACGTCATGTGTTTGTGTTTCAGGGTCTGAGTGGCGTCCCAGGAGAACCGGGCCTGTTGGGACCGCAAGGAGCCGCTGGAATCTCTGTACGCATCATCATACAAAACTGTCAAACTTTATTTAAATGTAAATGTTTAACAGTGATCAGTTAATCAAAGGACGATCGATCAACTGATATCAGCTGTTTTTGTTTTTTTTTAATTCAGGGACGTCCGGGGTTTCCAGGGTTACCAGGAGAGAAGGTTTGTGTAGAACTGTTACTAACCTATTATGATAATTATTGTAATAAAAATTTAAAAAATAACCCTAATCCAACTTAAAGGCTGAACTCTATCTATCTATCTATCTATCTATCTATCTATCTATCTATCTATCTATCTATCTATCTATCTATCTATCTATCTATCTATCTATCTATCTATCTATCTATCTATCTATCTATCTATCTATCTATCTATCTATCTATCTATCTATCTATCTATCTATCTATCTATCTATCTTTGTATCTATCTATCTATCTATCTATCTATCTATCTATCTATCTATCTATCTATCTATCTATCTATCTATCTATCTATCTATCTATCTATCTATCTATCTATCTATCTATCTATCTATCTATCTATCTATCTATCTATCTATCTATCTATCATCCATCCATCCATCCATCCATCCATCCATCTATCCATCCATCCATCTATCTATCCATCCTGATAATTCTGTGTTTTGGTTTCAGGGTCAGGAGGGTCCCAGTCCAGTCATTCCAGGTCCCAGAGGACAGAGGGTGAGAATCAAGCCTGATCAAGACTCATTTTGCAAAAACACAGAAACATATTAAAGTGTCTACTGTAACCTTTGACTAATAAAGTAAATTAACTTAAAGTGTGAACATCCCAAGACTGAAACCCCCCCCCCTCTTTTTATTTATTTTTAACTTTAACTTTCTTTTAACTGTTTATTTGTGTTCCTAACTTTATTTAGACGCTGCTTGTTTTTTGTTTTTTTTTAATTTTTCATGTATAATTCTACACATTTTTGTACGAAAGCTTATTATGTTTTTTTTTATGATGTATTTTGATTTCATTTGAACTCTGAGATAGCTGTTCCTTGTGTTTGTTCTTGTTGTCCCTAAAAATCCAATAAATAAATGAAAAAAAAAGCTGTGAACATCATGTGTTTGGTTTCCAGGGAGACAGCGGTCCACCAGGGCTACCGGGTCAGAAAGGAATCAAACTGTACGCAGAGGGACCCAAAGAACTCAAGGTATGTCTCTTTATATCCGTCTGTCTGTCTGTCTGTCTGTCTGTCTGTCTGTCTGTCTGTCTGTCTGTCTGTCTGTCTGTCTGTCTGTCTGTCTGTCTGTCTGTCTGTCTGTCTGTCTGTCTGTCTGTCTTTCTATCTAACAGTGTATAGTGTAAAAGTATATAGGTAAGTGTATAAGGACTAAAAGATCTCACGGTATGTCTCTTTATATCCCTGTGTTCATTTAACATTAACAAGATATGTCAAGAAGTACAAAACTATACAAGTACTTTATTTTCGCTCAGTTGCTTTAAAACACGTTAGTTCATATGAATACGTGTCAAAAATTCCTTGTGACCTTCCCCCCCCCCCAGCCCAAAGATGAAAAAGTCTGTTATTTCAGAAGTGCCAGCAGGAAAAACTTATACCAAAAATAATTTGGTCCGACTTCTGCTTTTTACTGAAATATATACGTATCTATAATATATATATATAACTTTTATATATTTTGTTGTTATATTTCAGGGAGAACCAGGTGACAATGGAGCGAAGGGTTGTCGTGGACTTAATGTAAGTCAAAGTCTCTCCACTCATATCTACTGTATATCTCTAACATAATCATAAAATCATCTCATCCAAAACAGCAAAATATTGAAGCATTGTTGTTTGTATTTGACACTGTTAATAAGACTGCATTGAAATGACCTGCTAACATTTGAAGGGATTTGTTTTAATACATTTCAAAAATGATATAAGTTCAAATTGGCGGTTATGACACTTTATTTTTTCTCAAAACTTGTACAATAAAAAATCTATAGCTATATTGCAAAAAAAAAAAAAAAAAGTGTTTTGATTACTCTTGATTGTGACTGAGTGCGTTTTTTTTCTCCCCAGGGCGTGCCGGGGCAGCGTGGTTACAAAGGAGATAAGGGCGGACCGGGCGATCCTGGCTCACTAGTAAGAGACTTCTCATTTACTATCACAACAATACATAATCAAAATACCTTATAACTCATGACAGAAAGCAATTATTGATCTTTATATTAATTGTAATGGTCATTTTGTTGAAGCTTATAAACCTGAACAGGTGTGATTCCAGTGTAAAATCTGTGTTGATTGTCTGTGTTTCAGGGTAAACCGGGTAAGGATGGAGGCCCCGGAGAGCTTGGAGAACAGGTAACATGCTAAGCTAACTGTGGATGCTAAAAAATAAAAAATAAAAAAAATAACCAACCTGCTACTGTTAGCTCAGTTCTATTCCTGTTTGGTAAACACAGTGGGTTAGAGCCCCACGGAAATAGGTTAAAGTAATTTTTCGTATTTATCATTCACTTTTCTAATGTTTATTCTTTACTTGATGCATTTTAATCTTAATGTATTTCATGCCCCTGTAAAGCACTTTTTTTCAGACATATCAAAAACAATACAAAACAAAATGAAAAGCATAAAAACACAATAAACAAAATGTATTTTTAAATGACTTCACAAAAAGAAAAGAAAAGAAAACAAATTATCTGTATTGATGTGATATGCCTGAAAAGGAGCAGGAATAAGTATACACTTATTTAATCCTACCCCTTTTCCATAGTAAAAAAAATAAAAATATCTATTATATTCGCTTCTTGTATTCCATATAATCTCTATACAATCTATCTATACAATTGGCGTTACTATATACTTTGAATGGCCTTGTTTCTGAATTGTGCTATAGAAATACACTTGCCTCTTTTATATTCCTTGTGTGTCAACCGCCTGTAATGACTGAGTACTTACATGAACAACATCCTACACATTTTTTTTTTTATTTTTTTTTATGCAAACAATAATTTTTTAAAAAGTGTATCAGTTTTTATTAATCACTGTTTTAGTTTGTTTTATGTGTAAACGGTGTATATAAAGTATAAACAGCCTGTAATGACCGAGTAGCTCATGTATTTGAATAACTGGTTTTGTATTTCTTCAGGGAGACCCAGGAGACCGTGGATACCTCGGTCCTCCGGGCATCGAAGGATCCATAGTGAGTAATTCTTCTATAGAGACACACAGGCTACTAAACATTTATTTCTCTCCCCATTAACTATCTTACATCTGTAATACTATCTCTGTTTATATGTGGATGTGTGTGCTTTATGTCTTTTATTTTTATTTTACCTTAATTTTTTACCTACTGAATGCACTATGTACAGCACTTTGGACAGTGCGAACTGTTATAAATGTGCTTTTATAAATACATTTTACTTACTTACAAAAAATAATTTAGTGCAATTAATATTATTAATTGAACAAGTGAATGATAACATTATTAAAGTGTTATGTCTACTCAAATGGTTAGTTCACATTTTTGTCAAATGTGTGTTTGTTAAGCTTGTTGTCATAAACCGTTTGAATGGCTTGTTTTGGTCGGTGAACGAAAGACTAATTTCGACCACGGCGCACAATAGAGTTCTATTCTGTTTTAATATGAACAGGAATATAAGTGCAGAAGTACATTATTAGTGTTAAAGACCTACTTCCCTGTGGGAATATGAAGGTGTATTGAACTCTGAGATCCTATGTAGTATAAACGTGCAAACATTTTAGAAATCGGTTCATCCAAGCCTGAGAAAAGGCAGAAAGAGTGTTTTATTGTCTCATTGTCAGGATTAACAGGACAGCTGGGCTAAGGTAATTCCTTTAAAGTTTTCATTGTGTGTTATTTCAGGGGGAGAAAGGTGATCATGGTTTTCCCGGTCTTCCAGGAGAGGTGAGTCTGAAGTTATATTGCTGTTAATTCGTCCACATTTATTAATTTCATACTCGTTTAGAAATCAAAAATCGGAAAATTTAAAAACTGGATGATATTTTGTTATTTATATATGAATCTGATATCAAATTCTTTTATTTTAAAATTAGTTTTTTCGTACTTTGTATTTTTTCCTCAGATCAAATATATGAAAGGGGCTTATTTAGATTTTTAAATTTAATGTCTCTGATTTGTGTGACCCAGAAATCAATGACTATTGTGTTGCATAAATAAACTGGCAGCAAATGTGCAGTGTTTGAATAAGTATTTTATGAAGTTTTTTGTTCTCCTCTACGCTGATGACACTGTGGTTTACATTAAAGGTGAATTATGAAAAAAGCTTCGGCCAGTATTCATGTTAAATAGGTTTAATATGTTTTTAAAGATAGATACACACACAACTGTAAAAGTGAACACAAACAAAAGACACATTAAAATAAACAGCTAACATGGCGTACTCTACTTAACAGGTTTCTAAGGACATTGTTTAAACTAAAGGCAAATGTTAATCAAAAAATAAAAAGTCACCAAGGTGTCATGTAGGTCCCTTCAGTACTGTTATATAGTCAAGGAAAGGCTGACACATCTGTTTAAACTTCTCTGCTTTCCCTGAAATCTCATAACAAATGTTCTCCATATATAAAGCATTAAAGAACTCTATTTGATGTAGCCTATATTAAAAGACAAACATATCAACAGAGTTTTAATGTGAGGACAGAACGGACAAAATGTTTTGTTTTTTGTGTTTCTCTCAGACGGTCTGGAGACACACGTTACTGAAGGGTCGGGTCGTGCGCCGGGGGTCCCCGGACCCCAAGGGTTCCGCGGAGAACAAGGTACATCTATCTATCTATCTATCTATCTATCTATCTATCTATCTATCTATCTATCTATATCTATCTATCTATCAAATCTATCTATCTATCTATCTATCTATCTATCTATCTATCTATCTATCTATCTATCTATCTATCTATCTATCTATCTATCTATCTATCTATCTATCTATCTATCTATCTATCTATCCATCCATCCATCCATCTATCTATCTATCTATCTATCTATCTATCTATCTATCTATCTATCTATCTATCTATCTATCTATCTATCTATCTATCTATCTATCTATCTATCTATCTATCTATCTATCTATCTATCTATCTATCTATCTATCTATCTATCTATCTATCTAGCGGAGAACAAGGTATTTATTATTGTTTTTAATTTTTTAACTATTGATTTTTATCATTTTGGTGATTTTGAAGATTAACATGACAGGCTCAAAACGTAGCAAAGGGTTCTCAATATGTTTATTTTTTATATCTATCCATCAGTAATGTTCTCTTTCTTCCAGGACTCATTGGTTTCCCAGGTCTGCAGGCGAACCAGTATATTTATATTTATATTTATATATAATATACTCCATCTGCTGTGTCTGAAAACACAGCAGATGGAAAGTTGCTTCCCAAGTCAATTCAGAATTTTTTGATGTAATTGTATTAAATCTAAAAAAAAATCTTGAATTTTTTAATGTTCAATTTCTATATTGCTACATTTGCATGTGTGTATAGAAAAGTGGGAAAAAGATGAGAATAGAAATAACAGAGTAAAAGAATATAATAAATAAATAAAAAATGTCATTCATACATTCATTCCAAACTATTCTTCTTCCTTAGAAGTGTGGCGTACCCTGGTCAATTTATCAGTCTCTAAAAAGAGTAAAGGAAAAAGAAAAGAAAAATAAATAATACTAATAAAAAATTAATTCATGCATTAATTCCAATCTTTTCTTCTTCCTTGGAGGTGTGGGCTACCCTGGTCCCCGGGCCCCAGGGACCTCCGGGCTTCATGGGATCGAAGGGAGAACCAGGAGAGGGCGGTCCGCAGGTCAGCGGCCCCCCAGGACAAGAGGGGAACCGGGGGGAGCGGGGCGGACGGAGACCCCGGAGAACCAGGGATACCAGGTGATGGGCTGATAACTGTCTTTCTTTATTCAAGTCTTTGGAGTCCTGAGGATGCTTTGTGGACAGTTCCTGTGCATGCCACTTTTGTATGCATTGTTTTCGTCAAATTCTGAGAAGTGGCTTGATAGAAGTCTTAAAGAAAGTAATTTAAGTCCACACTACAGCCATGTATACTCAGACAAGTGACGCGGTCCGTTCGAAAGTCTAGTTCGGTATATGTCTTAATCCAATCTAGTTGTGCCATGTAGCTGCACTGACTGACTGTCATGTAATTGTATTTCTTGTTTCTGTCAGACTTCGTAGAGGGAGCCATCGGTCCCAGAGGAGCAGTTGGTCTCAAAGGTCTGTCAGGAAACCCTGGATTCAGAGGCGGACTAGGACAAACGGGTGAGTGGGAAAGAGGAAGGGCTGTGTGTGTGTGTGTGTGTGTGTGTGTGTGTGTGTGTGTGTGTGTGTGTGTGTGTGTGTGTGTGTGTGTGTGTGTGTGTGTGTGTTGTGTGTGTGTGTGTGTGTGTGTGTGTGTGTGTGTGTGTGTGTGTGGTCCTTCTGTGGGCCAGAGAAGAGATTTCAAGTTGATGGGAACATTTCATTTTCACTGTGGAAACTAAACATTCCCAACAACTTGAAATGACTGATTATCCAGGATCCAACACACTAATGTGACATAGTACATGGCATTACAATACGTGGTGTGTGTTTTTCTTAATTGGTTAATTGGTTAATTGGTTAATTGGTTAATTAGTTAATTTGTGTTCCTCAGGTGATAAAGGAGACGTGTGTTTGGTCTGTCAAGTTGTCCTCGGACCTCCCGGACCTCCAGGTAACCCAGGAGAGCCAGGGGAAGACGGCCTGCCAGGTAACAACCACACTCTGTCTGTCTGTCTGTCTCTCTGTCTGTGTGTCTGTCTGTCTGTCTGCCTGTGATTCTGTCTGTCTGTCTGTCTGTGTCTGTCTGTCTGTCTGTCTGTCTGTCTGCCTGTCTCTGTGTCTGTCTGTCTGTCTGTCTGTCTGTTTTTCTGTCTGTCTGTCTGTCTGTTTCTTATAGAAAATTGACGATTGATTTTGTTTCCAGGTGCAGTTGGTTTTCAGGGACTTAAAGGAAACCCGGGGATCAAAGGTGTTTTAGGATTACCCGGTTCACAGGTAAGCTCACTGGTCACCTCCATTAACCCTACTGTTATGTCTCTACTGTTATGTCTTGGGTAGACATTTTAAACATGTCCTGCGTTCCAATCCCCATACTTCCCTACTATTTAGTATGCCAGAAAAAGATTTAGGATGTCCCAATACATGCAAGTCAATTGTAGTATGCTGAAAATAGATAAATGCCCCACTAACTCCAATTGCATTTTGGGGTATTCGTCTTTATTCTTAAAATTTCTTGACATGATGAAAAAAAATTCTTCCTTATCTGATTTTCTTTTCGCTCCTGTGGCCCTAAAACTCTTCTGTACTTTAGTATGTAGTGTAGTAAAAAGACTAAAACTCTTCTGTACTTTAGTATGTAGTCTAGTAAAAAGACTACAACTTTTCTGTACTTTAGTATGTAGTGTAGTATAAAGAACAAGTATGTGATTTAGAACGCAGGGATATAGTAGAACTGCTTTAAAGGTGCACTGAGGAACTTTGAGTGTTTGTTCATTCTTTCACCCTCTTTGGACAAAAGCGAAAGTGTTTTTAAAATTAATAAAAATGTATTGAAAAATCATAAAAAAATGCCAATAATTAACTAAAAAAATAATAATAATAATAATAATAATAATAATAATAATAATAATAATAATAATAATAATAATAATAATAATAATAATAATAATAATAATAATAATAATAATAATAATAATAAAAATAAAAAGTTGCCTCTCCTTGCCTTGCTGTAGGGTGCGTTTGGTTTCCCTGGTCTGCCGGGGGCCCCTGGTCCGGTGGGCGACCCAGGAATCATGCACCGTGTCGGGCAGAAGGGAGAGGAGGGAGACCTGGGGGGAACTGGAGTTCCAGGGGTCGAGGGAGGGGACGGAACCTCAGGATTCACCGGAACCAAAGGGGTGGTGGGACCGAAAGGAAACCCTGTGAGTATGAGATTTTTATTTTCATTTCATTTAACTTTTATTTATACACTAGACATAAATTGAGGTGTGTGTGTGTGTGTGTGTGTGTGTGTGTGTGGACCCCTTCTGGAGAACTGCATGTGTGTGACTTGACAAAAACTTAAATTAACTTTACTTTGGGATAGATTTTTTTTTTTTTTGGGTTATTTCTGTTTTTTTTTGTATATACTGTATATGATGATGTGTGTGGTTTTCTGATGGTGCCTTCAGGGTCCTCTTGGGCTGAAGGGAGACAGAGGATTCTTTGGGCAGACCGGACCCAGAGGCCTGCTGGGGCAGATGGGGCCTTCAGGACCGCCGGGAATCGGAGCGCCGGGATTCCAGGGGCAGAAAGGAAACGGAGGTGTACTAGGGCAGCCGGGGGATCCAGGAAAACCAGGTAGGAATGCCGGGACTGCAGTGGAGTCAGATCTATAAAAATGTCCTTGAAGGCCACCGTAGCTTCTGTAAATTCTCCAAAAGAGAGGGGTTGCGTTCCGAATCGCATACTTTCTACTATATAGTATGTAGAAAAAAGATTTTGGATGTCCCGATTCTTGTGGACAGATTTAGGATGGTTAGAAGTACCCGGATGTCCTACTTCATGCGGCCAAGATTGTTAGTGTTGAAAACTGCATCCTATTTGGGCGATTCTGACCCACAATCCAGTGCGCACGTGAAGTGACGTCACATCGACGAAGCCTCCATATGAAAACAAACAGGGATGCGACGGATATAAAAGCAAGAGGCAATATCAAGGCGCAATGTTATGATGAAATAAGAGAGTAAAGTATGTCCCAATAGTATGCCTACTGCATCCTAACTAGATTATTTTTCTCGTCAGATGTAGTATGTAGAATAGAAAAAAGAAAGAGTATGCGATTCGGAACCCAACCAGGGTTTAGCAAGGGAGCGATGACATCTACAACCTTTGTGTCTGTCTGTCTTTCAGGGGAGAAAGGTTCTCCGGGTGAGATCATAACGTCGCCAGGAGATCATGGAGAGAAAGGAGACAGAGGTTTATCAGGGAACCCCGGACCAGAAGGTGTGTGTGTGTGTTTGGATGTTGTAACAGTCGGTTTTATAACATGTGGCGCCTCCCTTTGTTTGTTGTGGAATCTAATGTTGAACATGAAGAAGAAGTACATGTGCTTCTCTGCTAAGCTAAGAGTAACTACGCAGTCTACGAGTGAAGTCTCTGTTTTATATTCTTTATTTTGTAAGGAGTTGGTGTAGGCAGGAATCTGGGACTATGTTCCTGAACGCATGTCTGCTTAATAGATATAGTGCCGTAGAGACCTGGCTTGATATGGTCAATGTGTAATAAAAGTACCGTGAGGAGAATCCCACAAGTTGCCTACCGAGTCTTCATGCTAACCGGAGCTATTGCTATCGGACCATAACCTACAACCTGCACCAATTCACCGTTACTGTGTGTGTGTGTGTGTGTGTGTGTGTTTTTTTTGTATGTGTGTGCAGATAATAACTCACAGTTCCACATAGTTACTAAAAAAACAACGCTTTCAGTCCAATAGTATGAACCTGAATGTTTTCTTTCTGTCTCTCTCTGTCTGTGTGTCTGTCTGTCTGTCTGTATGTGTGTGTGTCTGTCTGTCTGTCTCTCTGTCTGTCTGTCTGTGTGTGTGTCTGTCTGTCTGTCTGTCTGTCTCAGGTGTGACAGGTCTTCCAGGAGCTCCGGGATTCTTCGGTCCAAAGGGAGAGAGAGGAGACGGAGGGTTCTCTGTCCAGGGACCGCCAGGGTTCCCCGGGGTGAAAGGTCAGAATCAACACATCCATATCTATCTATCTATCTATCTATCTATCTATGTTCTCCATCAAAGGTCAGAATCACAACAGGCAAATGAGTGTAACGGCTGGATCAGGAGGACACAGGTGCGGAGACAGTATCAGTATTAAGAAGATTTATTTTGGAAGTAACCAGCAGGGGGTTAGGACCGGGATCCGGCGGGGAGGCTGGCTGTCATGGGGGCTCCAGGGAGAGAGCAACGGGGCAAGTCCAGGGGGCTGAGTGGGAGCGGGCTAGAGCAGGCAGGCAGAGAGGTCCAGGGGGAAGTGCTGGCGGGCGAGGGCTGGAGCTGGTGGCTGGAGTCAGGCCGGGAGAGCTGTGGCATAAAAACAGGAGTTAGCCAGGAAAAAATGCAAAAAGCGGAGCTGCAAACAGGTTAGCTTAGAGAGAGAGAACTGACTGTGTGGAAACAGAATCTACAATCTGGCAGTGTCTGGAAGGAAGGGCCGGGTATATGAAGAGCAGTTGATGATGATTGATGGCAGCTGTGAATGCTCGTGATTGACTCCAGCACACCTGACTCCAACCCTGCAATTAGACCAGCACACAGACAAGGGTGAAAGGGGAAACACAACACAAGGGCTTGAGGCCCAAACAGGATCAGGACAATCAGTGCGTTTACATGCAGACTCATAATCGGGTAACTAAACGAATAAGACTTCAACAGGACTTTTAAACTGCATGTAAACACCTTTATCCGATCTACTTCGCACACAAATCGGCACGATAACGGACAAGAGATGTCGGATAAGAACACCTAGATAAGTCGTTCGTTGTCGGCATTCTCCCTGCATGTAAACAGGGATCGGACATCGCATACCGGACTTCTCGTTCTGTGCTTGTGTGCCTGCGCGTAATAGGCTACACCATGGGTTGTTGCCGGAAGAGAACCGGACGTGGCTCTTTTTAACACTTGTTGAAAGCATGGTTGAAAGGGCTACAGCGCCATCTAGCGTAATGGAGACAGCCATGCATTGGACATTTATCCGATTCCTGAAAGGCCATGTAAACTCAGACAAGTGACACGGTCCGTTAAGTGTCTAGTTCGATATATGTGATAATCTAATCTAGTTGTGCCATGTAACCGCACTGACTGAGGGCTTCAAGTGTCTACGAGGAACTCTCAGTTTGTGTTCATTCTAGCGCCCCCCTTTGGACAAAAGTGATAGTGTTTAAGAAAATCAAACTTCGAAATATTTCTGAAACAGTCTAATTTTCCCTCTGATGATCATAAATTACACGTAACAACAAACGAGACCACCAGTGCAAAGAATGCTATTTTTATATAGTTTTTCTCAATGCCTTTGTCATGGATATACGCTCACCCAGGAACAACAGCTGGTGTGGTAAAAACACTACCGCTTTTGTCCAAAGTGGGGCGCTAGAATGAACACACACTGAAAGTTCCTTGTAGGCACTTTAAATACAGTTAAGATGAAACACAACAGTAATGAATTGTTTGTGTCTTTCTCAGGGTTCAAAGGGGTTCAGGGAGCGCTAGGTTTACCCAGCTTTGGGATCAAAGGACGGGCCGGGCCATCTGGGTCACCAGGGATGCCAGGCAATAAGGTAATGTCTATCAGTCTGTCTGTCTGTCTGTCTGTCTGTCTGTCAGTCTGTCTGTCTGTCTGTCTATTGGAGGCGATTGTGGCTCAGGTGGTAGAGCGGGTCGGCCAATGATCGAAGGGTTGGCTGTTCGATTCCCGCCCTGCCACTTGTGTCATGGTTGTTGTTGTGTCCTTGGGCAAGACACTTCACCCACCTTGCCTGATGTGAATGTGTATGACTGCTGTATGTTTGAGGTGGTGGTCTGAGGGGCCGTAGGCGCTGAATGGCAGCCACGCTTCCGCCACCGGTATGAGTGTGTGTGAATGAATGGAACCTGGAACCCTGTAAAGCGCTTTGAGTGACTAGAAAAGCGCTAAATACATCCAATCCAGTCTGTCTATCTATCTATCTATCTATCTATCTATCTATCTATCTATCTATCTATCTATCTATCTATCTATCTATCTATCTATCTATCTATCTATCTATCTATCTATCTATCTATCTATCTATCTATCTATCTATCTATCTATCTATCTATCTATCTATCTATCTATCTATCTATTACTACCTGTTCATTGTAGTGTGTAATGTATGTTCTTCATGTTATGTTTGTCAGTGTCTGATGTATGGACTATCTGTTTGTGTCATTTGTCTGATGTCATGAAGTGAAGTGAGACTGTGCCGCAAACCCAACTGCCCCACGGGGACAATAAAGTTTTCTACTACTACTATCTATCTATCTATCTATCTATCTATCTATCTATCTATCTATCTATCTATCTATCTATCTATCTATCTATCTATCTATCTATCTATCAATCTATCTATCTATCTATCTATCTATCTATCTATCTATCTATCTATCTATCTATCTATCTATCTATCTATCTATCTATCTATCTATCTATCTATCTATCTATCTATCTATCTATCTATCTATCTATCTATCTATCTATCTATCTATCTATCTATCTATCTATCTATCTATCTATCTATCTATCTATCTATTCTATCTATATATCTATCTATATATCTATCTATCTATCTCTATCTATCATCTATCTATCTATCTATCTATCCATCTATATATCTATCTATATATCTATCTATCTGTCTGACTGGTTCCTTGTGGTTCCCAGGGGATGTTGGGTTAGGGTTCCCCGGTCAACAGGGTCGCTCCGGTTCTGAAGGTGAAGACGGGAACGTTGGTCTCCAGGGAAACGCCGGAACACAAGGGCCGGACGGAGTGACCGGACCGCCGGGGCAGAACGGACTACAGGGGCCCAAAGGTGATCTGTCTGTCTGTCTGTCTGTCTGTCCGTCTGTCTGTCCGTCTGTCTGTCCGTCTGTCCGTCCGTCCGTCTGTCTGTCTGTCTGTAAATAATAACAGCGATTGCCAGGACAGAACGGACTACCGGGACCCAAAGGTGACCTCATCAAAGATCTAATTCTCCCTGAGTTCCAAATCTCCTCCTCTTTCTTTTTTCTATTCTATGTACATATGCATACTACATCTTATCATAAAAATAATCTAGTTAGGTCACTAGTGGTTCAGAATCGCCCAAATAGCATGCTGATTTAAACACTAAAAATCTCAGCTGGATCTAGCAGACATCCGGGTATTTCTAACCATACTAAGTCTGATAAGATAAATCACCCCAGTCCCACTCTGTTTACATATTCTGTCTGCATGTTATTTTTGTTGTGTTTGTTGTCCATCTGTCGGCCATATTGTCTGTACTGTGAAGTGAAAAAGAATTTCCCCTTGGGGACAATAAAGTCTTAAGTCTAAAGTAGGGATGGCCATTTAGAATTTTTTCTTTAACCGGTTAACCACAAGAATTAACGGTTATTAACCGGTTAACCGTTAAGATTTAATGTAGCCTATTTATAGTGAAATACATGAAACATTATAGCAGGGCTCCCGACCTTTTTTTGTTCCAAGGACCTGCATATTAATTTAAAAACTATTCAGGGACCAGTAGCCAACTTAAATGCCTACATTTTGAGACGGCACCTTGTCTGTTGTGAGAAGAGGTCTAGTATGCGAATGTAGGAGCAGAAAGTGAAATAAGTGACTGAAAAGGGACATTAACACACACACACACAGGCTTAGGATTTTTTTAAACCGTTTAACCAGTTAGTTTTATAGTATTAACCAGTTAAAGATCTTCTTAACGGTTAACGGTTAACCAGTTAACCATGGACATCCCTAGTCTAAAGTGTTGTTCCCCTCAGGGCGCAGTGGTCTGAATGGAGTGCCCGGCCCGGTCGGGTCTGTTGGACGGTGTTTACCTGGAGCTACCGGACCTGAAGGGCCGAGAGGGCTGCTAGGAGTCATCGGCTTCACAGGTAACTACTCTACACCTTTTCCACAACTTTTTATTTATTTAACCTTAATTTCTACAGGTAAATCCCATTGAGACCGGAGACTCTTTTACAAGGGAGACCTGTTCCCATTTCCACGTTACCATTCACACACACATTCATACACCGATAGCAGGCTAACTATCGACATTCACACGAGGCAAGGTGGGTGAAGTGTCTTGCCCAAGGAAACAACAACCTTGACACAGGTGGCAGGGCGGGGATCGAACCACCAAGGGGGTGGATTGGAATCGGGCCTGAGACTCCAAATTCGCCACATCAGTGTTTTCAGCATTGTTGGCGCCCCCTAGTGGCCGAGCTCGGAATGCTTTCGTTAAACTATTTCCACACACCTTCTGAAGATATAAGTACCTAGTTTTGTGGTTGTTGGACAGGAGTGTCTTGGTTTGTTTGAGCAATGGTCCAAAACCCAAAGAGTTTATTTTGTGTTTCCTTATAACTTTGTGAAATTTTAACATTATTTAGGTGGAGGCTTCAAATAAGCCCATCGGGTTTTCTGCCTCTCCCTGCACTGTATGTCATTTGTATTCTTTGCAATTCTTTGTGTATGTTTCTTTTTTTAAATGTGCAAAATAAATAAAACTTAAAACTTAAAACTAGCTTAAATTCTCAACATCCTTCTTGTGTTTTAGGAGTGCGTGGTCTAAAGGGCGACCAGGGGGATCCCGGGCTGGTGGGGGTGGGGGCACCAGGACCTCAGGGCCCGTTTGGAGCGCCAGGGTTTGACGGACAGCCCGGGAACACGGGAGGAGTCGGACTGAACGAGACAGAGGAGCCAATGGGGAGCCAGGAGCACCGGGTAAGGATGATTTATTAATAGTTTTTTAATGTTTTTTTTTCATGTTTTCTGGGACTTTGTGTCATTTTTTTCTACTTTTTTTTTTTTTCGCTTTTTTGACGTCTTTTTTTATATATATATATTTTTTTTACTGTTTTGGGGGAAATTTTTGTAGTTTTTCTTTAAACTTTTGTTTCCTCTTTTCTCTTAAGGAGGATTATTTTTTAGATTTTTTTATGTAATAATTTTTTTGAAACTTTTTTTGTCACTTTTTTGTCGTTTTATTTGTTTATTTTTCCCGCTTTTCTTTAAGGTATTTTATGTTTTGAATTTCGCTAATAGATGAAAATGTTAAAGATAAAATAGTGATGAGGGTTTCATGGGCTGAAGGGAGAGAGAGGGACCAATGGAGAGCAAGGAACACTGTCTAAGGAGGCGGGGCCAAATATGTTAATACTAATGCTTTTTCAACGATTTTTGAACTTATAATAATAATAATTGATAGGTTTTATATAGCGCTTTATTGCCTAGGCACTCAAAGACGCTTACATGGTTCCTGGTTCAATTCGTTCACACACAGTCATACCGGTGGTGGTAAACTACGAGAGTAGCCAGAGCTGCCCTGGGGCAGACTGACGGAAGCGTGCCTGCCATTTAGCGCCTACGGCCCCTCAGACCACCACCTCAAACATACAGCAATCATACACATTCACACCAGGCAAGGTGGGTGAAGTGTCTTGCCCAAGGACACAACAACCATGACACAGGTGGCCGGGCAGGGATCGAACCGCCAACCCTTGGATCGCCGCCCCCAAATGCGACTTATGTTTGTATACTATTATGTTTTAATGTTCTTTTTTACTTAATTTTTATTTTATTTTTTTATTTTTTTTTGCCTCCCACCACCGATTACACCATTTTTTCTAAATAAATCACAGCAGTCTCAGCAGCCAATAAAAACAATGACTGTTAATGTCCTCACAAGTTTAGTAACATCAACATGTGTGTGTGTGTGTTTCAGGCATCAGAGGGGACGTGGGGCCTGTTGGTCCGGTCGGGAGTCAAGGTTCTGACGGGGAACCCGGAGAGACTGGAGAACCCGGAACCAAAGGTTTCAACCAGTTTGTTATTTATTCTTTTTTGCATCTGTTTTTTCTTATTT
>CM047508.1:1125058-1130058 GCA_026122265.1 Ammodytes dubius | reverse complement strand
AGGGTATTCCCGGGTTTCCAGGGTTCCCGGGTCTGAAGGGAACACCGGGGGACAGCGGGGAGTTCGGTCCCCCAGGAGACTGTGGCCCATGTGGGGACAAAGGACAGTCTGGACCCCCTGGATGCAGAGGTTCATATCAGTTTAAAGATTACATTTTTATTTTTTAATCTTTAAATTAAAACAAATATTTAATGAATTTAATTTTTTTTCAATGTTTTAATTGAAAATATAAAAATGTTGCTTTATTATTATTTTTTTTTTATATTTTTTTATTTTATATATTTTTTATCTTGAACAATCGCCATTATTTAAAAAAGAAAGGAAAAAAATATATTATTGATTCTCCTTCATATATCTACAGTCAGTACAGTTTATTCTTTTAAATCTGAAGTTGTTACATCCTTGTCTCATCTTCCACAACTGTCTGTTAGCCAGTTCGTCTCTCTGCCTTGTGTAAAATGGACTAATAAAGAAACTTAACTGAACATTACATTCTCTGTCTGTCTCAGGTCCTCCTGGTAATCCCGGTGCGAAGGGTTGTGACGGCCCTGCAGGGAAAGATGGTGCTTCAGGGCCCTGCGGACTCACAGGTACGAGGCTGGAGATAGTGAACAACATAACTTTGGTTTTAACTACTATAATAGTAGTTAATGGATGCTACATTTGTCTTTATGCGGTCTGCTGCAACTCTCAGCTCGTTTTAATCAAATCTGAAGACTTTTCTGTTTCTCTTTTATCCTGTCATTTGTATTTAATTTTTTTTTTTTTTATGTTCATATTTTTAATTTGCTTTACTAATGTCTATTCTTCACTTGATGTATTTTAATCGATGTATTTCATGCCCCTGTAAAGCACTTTGAACGGCCTGTGTGTCTGAATTCCGCTATAGAAATAAACTTTGCCTTGAATCCATGTCTTTGCTTCCAGGTAACAAAGGCGCTCCCGGAGACCCCGGTCCGTCTGGTCCCAGAGGAAACCAGGGACAAGACGGGATCCCTGGACCGCCGGGAGAGAAGGGAGCCATGGGAGGTAGGAGAACACACACACACACACACACACACACACACACACACAAACACACACACACACAGCCATGGGAGGTAGGAGACTGGTGTTCTGTCAAACTATGCAGAGGAGATAGTTTTTGGGCATTTACCATGTTTTAATCATAGTTTGGAGAGACAGAGATGAAATGTGTCAGAGAGGGGGAATGACATGCAGAGAATGACCCGGGCTGGATTCTAACCCGGGTCTGCTGTGAAGAGGACTGAGCGCACTGTATTTTTTTTTTAGGAACCCAAACAGACAACTGAAAAAGTGAACACACAAACAAAAGACAAAATAAAATGAACAACCAAGATGGGAGCAATCCAACTGTTGAGATAATTTTAGGAATTGTTAAAAACTGCCCCGGGCCACTAGTAGCTTTTTATGGGATCCCGATTTCATGTGTCTTACAGGTCCAAACTATCTTCCAATAAATAGTTTCTTAATACATACGATTTGATGCCATTTTAATAAAGTAATCTTATTGGTTGATTTCCTTCCACAGCTCCTGGCATGGGACCTCGGGGCCCGGACGGGAAGAATGGCCCACCTGGTGAGTCCTCATGTGATTATTATGAGTCAAGTCAGAACTAAAGATGCAAATGTCATTTATTTTTACTATTGAAATGTATGTGAACCACGAAGAAAATAGTAGCTACATTGTTTAATACTGGAATAGAGGATTTAACATCCTGTACCAGAAAATGCCTATGCATTTCAATACAAATATGTTTAAAATGTTCTTTTAAATTTTCTATTTAAACATTGTTATCTGTCTGTCTGTCTGTCTGTCTGTCTGTCAATCAATCTATCTATCTATCCCTCTCTCTCTCTCTCTCTCTCTCTCTCTCTCTCCCTCCAGGCTGTGTAGGAGAGAAGGGTCTCATGTATATATTAACCTAACTATCCCTCCATCCATCCCTCTATCCATCCATCTCTCTCTCTCTCTCCCTCCAGGTTGTGTAGGGGAAAGGGCCCTGTCGGTCCATGTGGCCCCCCTGGCCCCTCCGGCCCCTCTGGTCAGCCGGGCTGCACTGGTCCGGTCGGCCCCCCCGGACCTCCAGGTTACCCCGGCAACGAGGGCCTCTGCACCGGGGGAACCAAGGGAGAGAGCGGACCCAACGGAGCACAGGGGCCCAAAGGTGAAGAGAGGGACTGAGCTTATAGACTTTTAAATATTTTTATTTTACTTTTTTTTTTTTTTTTTTTTTTTTTTTAATTTTTAAATTTAGATTTTTTTATTTTTTTTATTTTTAAATTTTATAATTTTTTAATTTTATAATTTTTAAATTTTTTAATTTTATAATTTTAAATTTTTTAAATTTTTAAATTTTTTAAATTTTTAAATTTTTAAATAAATTTTTTTTTTTTTTTGATTTAATGTTATAATTTCATATTTGTTTTAATTTTTTTATTTTTTTATTAAACATGTGGACTGAGTTTATAGATTTTTAACTTTAATTTTTTTAAACTTTTTTTTTAAATTTACAAATTTAAAAATGTAAACATTTTTTTTTTTTTTTTTTTTTTTTAATTTTAAATTTTTAAATTTTTAAATATTTAAATTTTAAATATTTTGTTTATAGATGACATTTGATATTTTATTGAAAATTTGAAAATTTGAAAATTTTACATTTTTTAAATTGAAACCACCAAGGTTCCCACTTTGAGGTCTTCTTTACATATCATCTGCATATAAACACACTTAAACTAGATTTCTAACCTCTCTCTCTCTATCTCTCTCTCTATCTCCCCCTCCCCCCTCCCACTTTTTTTGCATTGGCCTTTAAAACCAGTTGAGCTTTTAACACTCCTACGTTTTTTTAATTGTTTATGTCCATGTATCTTATATGTTGTTTTGTATTGTATCCTGTACAGCACTTGTTTAACTGATGTTCTTTTAAAATGTGCTATAGAAATCAATTTTACTTTGACTCTCTGCATAGAAACATACTTTATCTCTCTCTTTATCCCCCCTCCACCTCCCCCCTCTCTCTCTCTCTCTCTGTCACTCTCTTTTTCTTTTAGTTATTCAACAAAAATCTGGCAATAATAAATCAGTTAATCATCTGCGTAGAACACATATTAACTAGATTTCTTAGATCTCTCTCTCTCTCTCTCCCTCCCCCCTTCTATCCTTCTCTCTCTCTCTCTCTTAAGGTCTGTTCAAAGGGATAAAACTATCATTGGTGTATTTATTAAATTCACATAAACTAGATTTCTAACATGCCTCTCTCTCCCCCCCATCCCCCTCTCTGTCTGTAGGTCCGGCGGGCTCCCTAGGCCCCCCCGGCCCCCCCGGTCCAGGTTTTAAAGGAGATAAGGGTCTTAAAGGAGCACCAGGTCACTCTGGACCGTCCGGTATCATTGGTGACCGCGGTCTACAAGGATCGCCGGTGAGAACATCCCAGAGTTAGAATAAACACAATGGACCTTTTAAAGTGACATCACAGCATTACCAATATTGGGCTATTCTGGGCTATAAGAATATCAAAGTCACAGTTTTTTCTTGTCAGTCCTGATATATGCAAGACATACATCAGACTCGAAATAGCATTTATCACCATTTATATTCTGATGTATCTCTTGCATATATGATGCCTAGGATGATGTACATAGCTTTACTGTGCTTTACATGGTTGATGATAAACAAGTGTTTTTTGATAATAGATCCAGGCAGACCTCAAATAGTTCGAAAATGGCTTAGGTCTCAAGATGGTTAATAAGATTTAGTGCTGAACACATTTAGGGTTCAGGGCCTCTTTGCCCAGGGACACTTGGACATGTGGCGGGGAGACGGGGGATCGAACCACCGACCCTGTAGTTGTGGGTCGACCACCCTACCCACTGAGCTATATCCCCCCCCAACCTTCAACCTCCAACAGTTAAATAGATGCTGTTGTTGTTGTTAACAGGGTGGAGACGGATCACCCGGCCAGCGTGGAACCAAAGGACAGATGGGTGAACTGGGAATCATCGGACCCATCGGTAAGAATCAGTCAGATCATCAGTGGAATGGAGAGTTCTACAAACAAAATAATTAGACATTATCCCGTAGTATAACAGATCCTCATGTATAACCTGTGTGTGGTTCCAGGTCTGAAGGGGGACTGTGGTGGAGCAGGAAACACCGGATCACAGGGACCACCCGGACCCCCTGGCAGGAGAGGTAACGTAGTGACCTCACACATGAAACGCATGAATCCGTCTTCAAAATTGTATTTCGACCTTTTTCTCAGATATTTTATTTCCGTTCTCGTAGTGCATATAAAAAAAACTCATTACTCAATACAATAAGAATTTAAAAATTTAAATACACATAAACACACACACACACACACACACACACACACACAGAGAAAGAAACAAAAACACACACACACACACAACACATACACACACACACACACACACACACCAACAACACACACACACGCACACAACACCACACACAGACACACACACACACACACACACACACACACACACACACACACACACACACACACACACCTATGTAACATGTCTAAATGTGTTGCCAGGCCAGAGAGGGAGAGACGTCCCCACGGAGGTGGACTTAGTGCCGGGAGACAAAGGCTTCGCCGGAGAGGTGGGCACACCGGGGCAGAGAGGAACGCCCGGGGCAAGAGGCAGGACGGGGGCGTTAGGTGAGAGAGTGTGTGTGTGTGTGTGTGTGTGTGTGTGTGTGTGTGTGTGTGTGTGTGTGTGTGTGTGTGTGTGTGTGTGTGTGTGTGTGTGTGTGTGTGTGTGTCTGTGTGTGTGAAGGTGAGTCTGGAAGAAAAAAATTAAAGATAATTTGTTGGCATTAATTTAATTTTTTTATTAGACTGTTTAATCAAGAGAAGGAATCATTTAAAGTGTCTGGAATAATTTTACAGTCACAATACCGAGGTTGTGAGTGGTGTGAAAGGCATTTTAGATAAAAACAACAA
>CM047508.1:1115058-1117558 GCA_026122265.1 Ammodytes dubius | reverse complement strand
CTCTTTCACACTCACTCACTCACTCACTCACTCACTCACTCACTCACTCACGCACTCACTCACTCACTCACACGTACAAACACACACACACACACACACACACACACAACTGGTGCCATTTTGAGTGGGTCACATACATGTACTGTATGTGCTGAAAAAGAAATTGACGACAGTTTCTCATTATGCTTGTTCATTTTGAAGGTTACCAGTATA
Source organism: Ammodytes dubius (assembly GCA_026122265.1). Taxonomy (NCBI): domain Eukaryota; kingdom Metazoa; phylum Chordata; class Actinopteri; order Uranoscopiformes; family Ammodytidae; genus Ammodytes; species Ammodytes dubius. Next base: position 1,117,345 of record CM047508.1, on the reverse strand, counting down.
CAAAGCACATGCAGAAATGTTTAAAAAACCATTGTAAATTTAAATTAAAGGTGCTACGAGGAACTTTTAAATTATTTCTGAAACAGTCTAATTTCTCCTCTGATGATCATAAATGACATGTAACAGCAAAAGAGACCATCAGTGCAAAGAATGCTATTTTTATGTAGTTTTTCTTAATGCCTTTGTCATGGGTATACGCTCACCCAGGAACAACAGCTGGCGTGGTAAAAACACTACCGCTTTTGCCCAAAGGGGGGCGCTAGAATTAACACAACCTGAAAGTTCCTCGTAGATACTTTAAGATGGATATTGGGTCGCAACTTAATGTCAAATGCAAATGGTCTTGAGGCTTTTACTAATTTTACTGTAAATATTACGCTGCTAACACTACTGATATGCAGCTCTGGAAAAAAATTAAGAGACCACTCCAAATGTTCAGTGTCTCTCGTTTTACTATTTAAAGGCATATGTTTGAGTAGAATGAACATTTTGGTTTTATTCTATAAACTACTGGCAACATTTCTATCAAATTCCCCCCAGAAAATCTTGTCATTAAAGAGCATTTTACAATAAGTAATGTAGAGATGAAGATTGAAGAACAAGCCAGACTGGTCAGGGTCAGGGTAAACTTTATTGTCCTGTTAAGGAAATTTGTCTTGGGCATTGTGCTACATTTTGCTTAACCAGTAGACAACAACAATATGGCACAGTAAAAACACAGTAAAACCTTGGCCTACACATTGGACAAAGCTAAAACAACAAGAACATCACACGGTAATTCTAGGACATAAAAACATTCAGACAATTTAAAGTGCGAGGAAAGTGCGAGAAAAAGTGCCTGAGTTTATTGCACACTGCTCTATTGTAATTATGGTCTCTTAATGTTTTCCGGAGCTACTGATATATTTATACTACTGATTATAATGGTGCTACTTAATATTGACCAATCAGAGGACAGAGATTTGAAACAACATTTTTTCAACGAATCAAATTGTCAGATTTAATTCTGGACACTGCAGGAGAATTATGGCGGACGGTAGCTGACAGAAATTTGAGTTGTATTTCAGTATTGAAAAAATAATAATGTTGAGATAATGTCCGTTAAAGATGGTTGTACAGGAGAAATATACAGACGCAAACAGACAAGGTTTAGTCAAATAAAACACCTGAATGTACATGTTGGACCTTTTGATTTATACTAGTATGAAAGAAGACATGTTATGGAAGAGAGGGAGAGAGAGGGAGAGAGAGAGGGAGAGAGAGATAGAGTGTGAAAGAAGACATGTTATGGAATAAAACATTTATCAAAAATCTCTAAATCTACCAGTGCTTTTGACTGCAGTGTCTTGTCTTAAATTAACATATAAACCGAAAGAAAATGCTCGTTTCTCATTGGCTGTCAGGTGCTTGAGAGAAATACAGAAAATAGAAAAATTAACAAATCTTTTATTTTTCTGCATGACGACAGAGTTTGGAGCTTTCTGATTGGTCGACAGTCACAGCAATGCATTCTGGGTCTTGTAGTTCTGTCATTATGTCCTGGATTTTTTTTTTCTTTATGCTCTTTATAAAAACCCATGAATTAATACTAAGTGTTTACTTGTACATATTTGTATCTTATCTTTGTGATGAACTGGGATTTAAAAAAAAACGTTTGTTTAGTGAAATATGATTCTTGTTCGAGTTTAATAAAATAAAATAAAATGTTTTACAGAAGTCATTTCCTGTGTTGTCATGTTCACGATTTGTGTTTAAATAAAGTTAAAATATTTTATTCTGTCTATCTATCTATCTATCTATCTATCTATCTATCTATCTATCTATCTATCTATCTATATATCTATCTATCTTTCAATCTATCTATCTATCTATCTATCTATCTATCTATCTATCTATCTATCTATCTATCTATCTATCTATCTATCTATCTATCTATCTATCTATCTATCTATCTATCTATCTATCTATCTATCTATCTATCTATCTATCTATCTATCTATCTATCTATCTATCCGTCCGTCCGTCCGTCCGTCCGTCTGTCTGTCTGTCTGTCTGTCTATCTGTCTGTCTGTCTGTCCGTCTGTCTGTCTGTCCATCTTCATCTCTGTCTCCAGATCGTCATAAACAGATTAGGGGAAAGTGGTTGCTGTGGAAACATATTAGCTGTTGCTGAGGACCCGCTGGCATGAGTACACACACTCAGTCACTCAAGCACACACACATTCTTAATCACACACACACACACACACACACACACTGAACACACACTGAGCACACATGGACAGAC
>CM047508.1:1107558-1112558 GCA_026122265.1 Ammodytes dubius | reverse complement strand
TTTTATTTCATCATAACATTGTGCCTTGATCTTGTCTCTTGCTTTTATATCCGTCGCATCCCTGTTTGTTTTCATATGGAGGCTTCGTCAATGTGACGTCACTTCACGTGCGCACTGGATTGTGGGTCAGAATCGCCCAAATAGGATGCAGTTTTCAACACTAACAATCTTGGCCGCATCCGGGTACTTCTAACCATCCTAAATCTGGCCACAAGAATCGGGACATCCTAAATCTTTTTTCTACATACTATATAGTAGAAAGTATGCGATTCGGAACGCAACCTTAAAGCCCTACTTCACCGGTGGGAATGTGAAGGTGTATTGAACTCTGAGATCCTATGCAGTATAAAGCTGCAAACATTTTTAGAAATCGGTTCATTCTAGCCTGAGAAAAGGCAAAAAGAGTGTTTCATGGTCTCACTGTCTAACCCTACATTTTCCCATGTGAGATGTCAGATCAGATGTCAAAAAAGTTCTGACTTCATTCTCAGAATTCTGACTTTTTTTTTTTTCATTAAATTCTGACTTTTTTTTTTCATGGAATTCTGACTTTTTTTTTAGTTCATGGAATTCTGACTTTTTTTTTTGTTCATTAAATTCTGACGTTTTTTTTTTCGTGAAATTCTGACTTTAAAGTCAGAACTACGGGTACTTGTAAGGACCAACCTCCGTGGGAGAGCCTACTTGTGCAAAAATGACTTCCCTTAGCGACTTATTGCGGGTTCGAGGGGTTCAAGAAGAAGTCGTTTGTTAATGGAAGACCAAAAGGTGAGTGAAACTGTAATATGTGTTGATTTGGTACAGGGTGCATGTCTTTTAATAGGTCCATGGTGCATAAGGTGACAGTGTGCATATTAGCTAACACATGTGCAACTCTAGGCACCAAAACAACACATACAGTTTCACGCACCTTTTGGTCTTCCATAAACGAAATGGCTTCTTCAGGAACCCCTCAAACCCGCAAAAAGTCGCTAATGGAAGCCATTTTAGCACAAGTAGGCTAGGGCTACTGGCTACTCTCATGGACGGCTACTCTGCATGTGGTTTCCTCCTACTGCATAAAGCAAAGTGTCTCTCCCACGGAGGTTGATCCTTACAAGTACCCGTAGTTCTGACTTTAAAGTCAGAATTCTGACTCTTTTTTTTTTCATGAACAAAAAAAAAATTCAGAATTTCATGATCAAAAAAAAAATCAGAATTTCATGAGCAAAAAAAAAAGTCAGAATTTCATGAACAAAAAAAAAGTCAGAATTTCATGAAAAAAAAAGTCAGAATTTCATGAACAAAAAAAAAAGTCAGAATTTCATGAACAAAAAAAAAAGTCAGAATTTCGTGAGCAAAAAAAAAAGTCAGAATTTCATGAGCAAAAAAAAAGTCAGAATTTCATGAAAAAAAAAAAAGTCAGAATTCCATGAAAAAAAAGTCAGAATTTCATAAACAAAAAAAAAAGTCAGAATTTCATGAACAAAAAAAAAAGTCAGAATTCCATGAAAAAAAAGTCAGAATTTCATGAACAAAAATTAAAGTCAGAATTTCATGAACAAAAAAAAAAGTCAGAATTTCATGAAAAAATAATTCAGAATTTCATGAAAAAAAAGTCAGAATTTCATGAGCAAAAAAAAAAGTCAGAATTCGATGAAAAAAAAGTCAGAATTTCATGAACAAAAATTAAAGTCAGAATTTCATGAACAAAAAAAAAAAGTCAGAATTTCATGAAAAAATAATTCAGAATTTCATGAAAAAATAATTCAGAATTTCATGAAAAAAAAGTCAGAATTTCATGAACAAAAAAAAAAGTCAGAATTTCATGAAAAAAAAGTCAGAATTTCATGAACAAAAAAAAAAAGTCAAGATTTCATGAGCAAAAAAAAAGTCAGAATTTCATGAACAAAAAAAAAGTCAGAATTTCATGAACAAAAAAAAGTCAGAATTTCATGAACAAAAAAAAAAGTCAGAATTTCATGGATAAAAAAGTCAGAATTTCATGAGCAAAAAAAAAAAGTCAGAATTTCATCAACAAAAAAAGTCAGAATTTCACGAGCAAAAAAAAAAGTCAGAATTTCATGAACAAAAAAAGTCAGAATTTCATGAGCAAAAAAAAAAGTCAGAATTTCATGAGCAAAAAAAGTCAGAATTTCATGAAAAAAGTCAGAATTCTGAGAATAAAGTCAGAACTTTTTTTTTTAACCTTTTTTTTTTTCATGTGTGGTCCTAATCCTCTTCCGTAGGATAGGCTTAATCAACTTTGTGCCAACATGACAAACAAAAAACCTACACAAGCATTTTTTTTTTTTTTTTTTAGATCATTTTTTGGGCATTTTCAAGCTTTATTAGACAGTACAGAGTTGAAATGGGGAGACAGAGAGAGAGAGAGAAAGAGATAGCTTTATTAGACAGTACAGAGTTGTAATGGGGAGACAGACAGAGAAAGAGAGAGAGAGAGAGAGAGATGGGGGGGATGACCTGCAGTAAAGGTCCACGGGTCGGATTTGAACCCGCGACCACTGCAACGGAGGCCGGAGCCGATATGGTACACACTCTATCCACTACGCCACCGGAGCGCCCCTGTGTTGGCGTGTTTGAATGTGAGAAGACGGAAGGACAATTTTTGGGAGATGGATGGATGGATGGATGGATGGATGGATGGATGGATGGATGGATGGATGGATGGATGGATGGATGGATGGATAGCTCTGTTATGTGGGATCCCCTGAAGCCTGAACTAAGACATTTAAAACTAATTCAAAGTTTATTTTCCCGCAGTGTTAAAGTGTTAGTGTGTGTGTGTGTGTGTGTGTGTGTGTGTGTGTGTGTGTGTGTGTGTGTGTGTGTGTGTGTGTGTGTGTGTGTGTGTGTGTGTGTGTGTGTGTGTGATTCCGGTGTGAGTGTGTGTGTGTGCCTGCCTGCGTACATGTGTGTGTCTGTGTGTGTGTTTGTGTGTGTATGTGATTTCATTGTGTGTGTGTGTGTGTGTGTGTGGTGTGTGTGTGTGTGTGTGTGTGCCTGCCTACGTACATGTGTGTGTCTGTGAGTGTGTGTGGGTGTGTGTGTGTGTGTGTGTGTGTGTGTGTGTGTGTGTGTGTTTTGCTGTGACTAAATGTGTGCGTGGGCGACTGTTCCCTGCCTCTGCCTCTCTGTTTTAATGGAGATATCAGCGAGCGCTAATGAACTATGTGTGTGTGTGTGTGTGTGTGTCTCTCTGTCCTGTCTGTGTGTGTGTGTGTGTGTCTCTCTGTCCTGTCTCTGTCTGTGTGTGTGTGTGTGTGTGTGTGTGTCTGTCCCTGTCTGTGAGTGTGTGTGTGTGTGTGTGTGTGTGTGTGTGTGTGTGTGTGTGTGTGTGTGTGTGTGTCTGTCCCTGTCTGTGAGTGTGTGTGTGTGTGTGTGTGTGTGTGTGTGTGTGCGCTTTAATGAACTTTTTGCAAATCCGTCCCTCTCAATGCTTCGTTAATTCCTTCCCCCGAACATTCCCGCGTTGTGTTAGTCTCCCCACGGCTTTCACAAATGGTCCCTTTGTTCTTTTATTGTTTTATTGTCCCGGCTTCACTTAAAGTCAATAAGGAAAGCTAATGGACACACACACACACACCAAACACACACACACACACACACACACACACACACACACACACCAAACACACACACACACACACACACACACACACACACATCAAACAAAAACACACCAAGCACACATTTTGCTAATGGACGCGTGTTTTGAAAATACCTTCATCGCCTAGTATATAATAAGCGCCCCCACCAAAACACACAAGCTAACTTTCTAGCTGTGTGACTCACACACACACACACACACACACACACACACACACACACACACACACGATCTAGCTGTCAATCAAAACGTCAAGGGTAAAAGGGGGTGGGGTTTAGGCCTTTAAATAAGCAGCACACACGACACTAAAGCCATCACACATTTGAACCAAGAGGAACCAGAGACAGCACAAGAACCCACATCCAGCCAACCAGCCAGACAGTAAGTAAGTAAGAAATCAGTTTGACTATTTAATTGATTTGTAAGCTAAAGACCTACTTCACCGGTGGGAATATGAAGGTGTATTGAACTCTGAGATCCTATGTAGTATAAATGTGCAAAACATTTTAGAAATCGGTTCATCCTAGCCTGAGAAAAGAGGCAGAAAGAAAAGAGTGTTTTATGGTCCCACTGTCTACCCTTACATTTTACCATGTGTGACATCACACAAGTAAAAATGTATGGGTTAGGATTAACAGGACAGCTGGGCCAAGGGAAGACTGAGGGAAGAAAAACCTCATTCATTATATTATAATAGTGATTTTATAATGATAGAATGCCGCTTCCGTATGGGTGAAGTATTCCTTTAAGAAAAAGTATATAAAAATAGCATTCTTTGCACTGATGGTCTCGTTTTGCTGTTACATGTAATTTATGATCATCAGAGGAAAAATGAGACTGTTTCAGAAATATTTAAAAGTTCCTCTTTTACCCTTTCGTCTGATAAATGACATGTAATGTAATCAATCATTCCATCTATCTATCTATCTATCTATCTATCTATCTATCTATCTATCTATCTATCTATCTCTCTATCTCTCTATCTCTCTATCTCTCTATCTCTCTATCTCTCTATCTGTCTGTCTGTCTGTCTGTCTGTCTGTCTGTCTGTCTGTCTGTCTGTCTGTCTGTCTGTCTGTCTGCCTGTCTGTCCGCTAAATACACTTTTTTATTCCATATTTTTCTCATCAGGAATGCAGTGTATCCGTGTGCCCGCCATCTTGGTTCTGGCGGCCATGTTGGTTTTGTCCAGCCCAGTTTCCTCCCAGCTGGACAGAGAGACAGACACACAGAACCAAGACAACGATCTGGAGATGCAACTGCACAACCACCGCATGCTGCAGAGAGCGCGCAGTGCAGGGCTGCTGTCACAGGTTAGAGAGGGGCTGTGCGTGTGCGTGTGTGTGTGTGTGTGTGTGTGTGTGTGTGTGTGTGTGTGTGTGTGTGTGCA
>CM047508.1:1095058-1097558 GCA_026122265.1 Ammodytes dubius | reverse complement strand
CTAAGGTTTAACAAGAAACTTTATAAAGACACTTAAAAAAACGATCTCTGCCCATACAAAAAGTTCTGACTTGGATTTGATGGAGCGATCGATGTGTATAAAACCAGTATTGTGAGTGCGCCCTTATACTGTCCCTCCAAGGGGGTTATTTCGGGGGATAACACCCTTAACTTCAACTTTATCTGTACGCGATAGTTGTTGTCCTGAGTTTGTACTAGGGATGGCCATTTAGAATGTGTTCTTTAACCGGTTATGTCAGGATTTTAATTTTTAAATATTAATGATGTTATAGCCCACATCATTAATTTGCATGTACTCATATATAATCAATTGAACGATCGATATATTCTTAACATGTGATCTAAAATGCTCTCTCAGTTCAGGCCTTGAGCAGGGACAGAGTGAGGAGAAGAAATAGCAATAAATCTTGTTGTAGAACTTTACGATGTTTTTCCCATAAGATAAGCCTAGAGGGCAAGGCGGTGTATCTGGTTAATAACAAAAGCCTTCTGATAGTCACTCAGACCAGTCAAGCTTTAGATACAGTCAGGGCTAGAAGCTTGACCTACTTTCGCTTAGTTCATGAAGAGGTATATAGAGGGAGTCCCCAGTAAAATGTTGATATATATTTATATGGTAACACTGTGCACTATGTAATATGGAATAGAATATATGGAAAGTATATAGTAATGTATAAGTATAATCAAACTATAACTGTGTAATTCATTATAATAACTTAAATACAACTAAAAGTTTTTGAAAGTTTTTTTATCTTGTTTGTGTTGTGTCTTGTGGTCATGGACCGAAAATAAAAACATGTACTACTACTACTTTAAGAGGGCGACCAGGAAGGAGAAGAGGATGATCCCTGAAACCAGATGACAGCAATAAAGACCAATCATTATCCTGGTTATTTTGGGGCGACTGTGTCTCAGGTGGTAGAGCGGGTCGGCCGATGATCAAAGGGTTGGAGGTTCGATCCCCGCCCTGCCACCTGTGTCATGGTTGTTGTGTCCTTGGGCAAGACACTTCACCCACCTTGCCTCGATAGTTAGCCTGCTGCTATCGGTGTATGAATGTGTGTGTGAATGGTAACGTGGGAAAGGAAAACAGGTCTCCCTTGAAAAAGAGTCTTCGGTCTCAATGGCATTTATACGGAAGAGGATTAGGGCGACACATGAAAAAAAAAAAAAAAAGTAAAAAAAAAAAAGTTCTGACTTTATTCTCAGAATTCTGACTTTTTTTCATGAAATTCTGACTTTTTTTTCATGGAATTCTGACTTTTTTTTTTGTTCATGGAATTCTGACTTTTTTTTTTGTTCATGAAAAAAAAAAGTCAGAATTCTGACTTTAAAGTCAGAACTACGGGTACTTGTAAGGACCAACCTCCGTGGGAGAGCCTACTTGTGCAAAAATTACTTCCCTTAGCGACTTATTGCGGGTTTGAGGGGTTCAAGAAGAAGTCGTTTGTTAATGGAAGACCAAAAGGTGAGTGAAACTGTAATATGTGTTGTTTTGGTACAGGGTGCATGTCTTTTAATAGGTCCATGGTGCATGAGGTGACAGTGTGCATATTAGCTAACACATGTGCAACTCTAGGCACCAAAACAACACATATAGTTTCACGCACCTTTTGGTCTTCCATAAACGAAATGGCTTCTTCTGGAACCCCTCGAACCCGCAAGAAGTCGCTAATGGAAGCCATTTTAGCACAAGTAGGCTAGGGCTACTGGCTACTCTCATGGACGGCTACTCTGCATGTGGTTTCCTCCTACTGCATAAAGCAAAGTGTCTCTCCCACGGAGGTTGGTCCTTACAAGTACCCGTAGTTCTGACTTTAAAGTCAGAATTCTGACTTTCAGAATTTCATGAAAAAAAAGTCAGAATTCCATGAAAAAAAAGTCAGAATTTCATGAACAAAAAAAAAATTCAGAATTCCATGAAAAAAAAATTCAGAATTCTGAGAATAAAGTCAGAACTTTTTTATTTTTATATTTTAACTTTTTTTTCTTTCATGTGTGGCCCTAATCCTCTTCCGTAAAAAAGCCTTGCTGTCGATAAGGACTTTCACTTTTTCACTTCTTGCTGTCTCTGAAACCTGCATAGAGCTGTCCTGTGATTTCACTTTATTAAACAACACTTAAGAACTTTGAAACTTTTTCCAGTCATTCTTTATTTATTTACCTTCCATATATCCGAATAAACAAACACGTATTATTATAGTTTTAATAGTTACCAACAAGAATTAACGGTTATTAACCGGTTAACCGTTAAGATTTAATGTAATGTAGCCTATTTATAGTGAAATACCTGAAGCATTATAGCAGGGCTCCCGACCTTTTTTTGTTCCAAGGACCGGCATATTAATTTAAAAACGATTCAGGGACCAGTAGCCAATGTAAATGCACTTTGACACAGTTCACTTTCTTACATCCGGTTTAGCTATATCAAAATAAGAGTCCGGATTTCAGAGAAATGAAGATGATTTAATATTTTTCTA
>CM047508.1:1087558-1090058 GCA_026122265.1 Ammodytes dubius | reverse complement strand
TGATTCAGGGGTTGCGGTCTTGGAACCGGCCTCGTAGGCTGCATTTGAAGACCGATTGCGTCATAGCGGCGCGCAAAGGCTGTCCCATTTGCAAGGCTCCTCGCAAGACTCCTCATATGCGGTCGTGAAATGCAGCCTTCGTTTCACGGTTTTGAAGCAGTTTTGAAGGCTGCATCAGATGTATCCTTCGCAGCCTAACATATCCCATGATTCATTGCGTTTTTTTCAGAGATGGCATACAATACAATAAAAAATAACAAAACAGCAACGTGTTGCTCCATCTTCTTAACTTTTATCTTCCTTTCTTTTTTTCTTGTACTTTTTTTTATTTTCGTCTGGTAGGCAACTTCTTTTTCTTTTTTCCTCCGTTGACAGGGCTGTCTCCGTTGGCAGCAATCAGGGTTGCTAGGCAGCACAGGAGCGGGAGTCGTCACGCAAGGTAACGGCTTGTTACGTAAACCGGAAATGCTCGTAAACCGAGACCTGCGGAGACCGTCTCATTTAACAAGGCTCGTTGGCCTTAAAACCGGCCTTAAAATCGGCCTTCATAGGCTATAGCCTTCATAGACCGCGAGACCGCGTCCTACCAAGTGCGTGGTCTCTGTATTGAGACACAGCTAGAGAGAGAGAGAGACAGAGACAGAGAGAGAGAGAGACAGAGAGAGGGAGAGAGAGACAGACAGACAGACAGACACACAGACAGAGGGACACACATATATACACACACACACACACACACACAGACAGGTAGACAGACAGACACACATACACACACACAACACACACACACACACACACACACACACACACACACACACACACACACACACACACACACACACAGGTAAACTACGTGCAGTCTGGCGAGTGAGCGTATGATGTCATCCAGGTGTGGACAGATTTCAGGTGAATCACCGTGGAAACGACTAGACAGTTATGACTAAGAACAACAGCTACACCGCCTGTTATTAAGCACAATATTTATTACACACACACACACACACACACACACACCACACACACACACACACACACACACACACACACACACACACACACACACACAGAAAAAATCAGATAAGGAGGATTTTTTTTTCATTATGCTGAGAAATGTCAGGAATAAAGACGAATACTGCAAAATGCTATTGGAGTTAGTGGGGCATTTATGTATTTTCAGCATACTACAATTGACTTGCATGTATTGGGACATCCAAAATCTTAATCTGGCGTACTAAATAGTAGGGAAGTATGGGGATTGGAACACACACACACACACACACACACACATATACTCACAGTGGGTAGGGGTAGAAAATGTAGTGCAACAGTTTGAGATAAGTGTAGAAATGGCTCCTCCGCTGTGCTGTAAGTGTGTGTGTGTGTGTGCGTGTGTGTGTGTGTCTTAGTGTCATTATGTGCTCTCCCACCGGCTCAATGTTTCTGATTATCGTTCGTATCTCAACGTGAGGTTTAGTGTTCAGTGTTCATGTAACTAAACTGTTATGGCTGAAAAATGTGTTAAAAGATTATTACGATTGTTATTTAAAGCAATAGTGCGTAACTTCTGCTCGCCCCCCATGAAGGGTAATTAGAACAAATCTATCCATCTATCTATCTGTCTGTCTGTCTGTCTGTCCGTCTATCTGTCTGTCTATCTATCCGTCTATCCGTCTGTCTGTCTGTCTGTCCGTCTGTCTGTCTGTCTGTCTGTCTGTCTGTCTGTCTATTTTTCAAAATAATGGTGAAGTCAGCAAGGTATTGAAACAATTCAAACTGTGTAACCTAGACAGTACTTTATTGACGGGCCGTAAATCAGATGTGGAGGTAATTCAGCACTTTGCAGTAAATGCTCAGATTTCAACCACACTTTTCAAACTTTAAAAAATTCAAGATTTAAAATTCAAGCATTTTCCAAACTTTGCATGTATGAATAATTAGGGTATCGGTTTACATCTGTAAAAACTCCCAGCTGCTCTAAATGAATGAAATGGGTGTGCTGGGGGCGCCCTTAGCTCAGTTGGTAGGGCGTCCCCCCCCCCATGGGCCTCGGCCAGCAGCGGACCCGGGTTCGATTCCAGCCCGCGGTCGTTCTCTGCATGTCACTCCCCTCTCTGCCCCATTTCAACTCTGTCTCTACACTATCAATAAAGCATAAAAATGCCAAAAAAAAAATATTAAAAAAAAATGTGTCTCCCTGTGTGTGTGTGTGTGGGGTCTGTGTATCTCCTTGTCTGGCTGACTGGCTGTCTCTCTCTCTCTCTCTCTCTCTCTCTCTCTCTCTCTCTCTCTCTCTCTCTCTGTCTAACCTGCCTGTGTCCCTGTGTCCCTGTTTTGGTCCGCGATCCCCGCGTTGAGAAACTCTGTCAAGTTAAAAGTAACAGCAGGAGGAGATGAAAAAAAAAAAAAAAAAAAAAAAATCGGAAAACCGCCAAAGTGTTTAGAAAACGACCAACGGGTCATTTCACTAAACCGTCGCGTCATCATTATCATCACTCACGGC
>CM047508.1:1080058-1082558 GCA_026122265.1 Ammodytes dubius | reverse complement strand
CATTTGCCTCATGCAGTGCAACACATCTTCTTCGCATAGAGTTTATCAGATTGTCAATTGTGGCCTGTGGAATGTTGGTCCACTCCTCTTCAATGGCTGTGCGAAGTTGCTGGAGACGGCTTATGGTGGAGAAATGAACATTCAATGCACGAGCAACAGATCTGGTTGACATTCCTGCTGTCAGCATGCCAATTGCACGCTCCCTCAATGCTTGTGGCATCTGTGGCATTTTGCTGTGAGACAAAACTGCACATTTCAGGGTGGCCTTTTATTGTGGACAGTCTAAGGCACACCTGTGCACTAATCATGATGTCAGATCAGCATCTTGATGTGGCACACCTGTGAGGTGGGATGGATTATCTCAGCAAAGCAGAAGTGCTCACTATCACACATTTAGACAGATTTGTGAACAATGTTTGAGAGAAATGGTAATATTGTGTATCTGGAATGAATTTTAGATCTTTAAGTCTATCTCATGAAAAATGGGAGCAAAAACAAAAGTGTTGCGTTTATATTTTTGTTGAGTGTAGATACACTTTATGTTACCCTTTTCATATTAACACTATGTCTATTGTCTCTTGACCGTTAGCTTGGAGCGCGCCGTGGCCGATGGCGGTAACCATGGCGACGGGCTGTTGATGGCGCCGCGAGAGAGGAAAGCCGGATGCAAAAACTTCTTCTGGAAAACCTTCACTTCCTGTTGAAAACCGCCTGTCTGTCTGTGTGTCTGTCTGTCTGCCTGTCTGTCTGTCTGTGTGTCTGTCTGTGTGTCTGTCTATATGTCTGTCTATATGTCTGTCTGTCTGTGTAGACAGATGGATAAATTATCTGTCTTTCTTTCTGTCTATCTGTCTGTCTCTCTAGAAAGATAGATAGATAGATGGATAGATAGATGTATACACTGTCTGCCTGTCTGTATGTCTGCCTGTCTGTCTGTCTACCTGCCTGTCTATCTGTCTGTATGTCCATTGACGACTAGCTTAGCTTTATCTGAGCAGATTCTTTCTGAATGTAAAACTTGACAAAACTATTTTTAATTGTTGCTTTGAATAAAAATCAGTTTGAGACAAAAAAAAAGTCTGTGTTTTGATGGTGGTTTTTCTGCACACGCACACACACACACATGTACGCACGCACACGCACACACACACACATGTACGCACGCACACACACACACACACACACACACTGTATCACACACACACACACACAGCGTAACATAAACACACACACACACACACACACACACACACACACACTGTACTATGGCTGACCCTGTGCTCTGACCCCCTCTGGAGTGTGGGGACTTGAGAGGGGAGATGAAAAAAGATGAATTTCAATGTAGCCATTGAAATTCATCTTCTGTGTAAATTGACTAATAAAGATAACTTAAAGGAATACTTCACCCATACGTAACCAGCGTTCTATCATTATAAAATCACTATTAGAATATAATGAATCAGGTTTTTCTTCCCTCAGTCTTTCCTCAGTCTTCCCTTGGCCCAGCTGTCCTGTTAATCCTAACCCTACATTTTACCATGTGTGATGTCACGCATGGTAAAATTTAGGGTTTGACAGTGAGACCATAAAACACTCTTTCTGCCTTTTCTCAGGCTAGGATGAACCGATTTCTAAAATGTTTGCACATTTATACTTCATAGGATCTCAGAGTTCAATACACCTTCATATTTACACCAGTGAAGTAGGTCTTTAACTCAACTTAAATTAACCTGTTATGATGCCATACTCTGTGATTCAGATTCACAGTGATCAAATCTAAACTAGTATTTCATTTCATTTCATTTAACTTTTATTTATCCTCGAGAGACCAATTGAGGGGTGACCCTCATTTACAATGACGTCGAGTTCAAAACAAATTCAAAGGAAAAACAACAATACATAAACAATATTCAATGCAAATACATCAAATACACAACAACAGGTGAAGAGAAAAAAAACTATTGAAACATTTACATAGTGGTGAAGAGTGGCAGCAATTAAAATGAAATGGGTGAAAGTACAATATAGCCTAATTAAAACAGTTACAGGTAGAGTTTGGCAGATTTAAGATAGTTTGTTTAAATTGGTTAAAGGATATGAAGGTATTTAGTTTAATTTGTTGCTGTAAGTTGTTCCAGGAGTCAGGGGCACTGAAGCTAAAAGCTGTCTTTCCCAGCTCAGACCGGGCTTGTGGGACATATTAAATTATTAACGAGTTTGTCAATTAAAATGTGAAGTTAGGTGTGTGCCATTCTGATGACAAATCTTTAGCATTTGGCGAGTGAGTGAGTGAGTGAGTGAGTGAGTGAGTGAGTGAGTGAGTGAGTGAGTGAGTGAGTGAGTGAGTGAGTGAGTGAGTGAGTGAGTGAGTGAGTGAGTGTGTGTGTGTGAGTGTCTGTCTGTCTGTCTCAGTGTGTGTGTGTGTGTGTGTGTGTGTGTGTGTCTGTCTGTCTGTCTCAGTGTGTGTGTGTGTGTGTGTGTCTTTCTCTCTCTGTCTGTG